>JARYGA010022821.1:0-26250 GCA_030545235.1 Helianthus tuberosus
AGGTTTTAGCCTTATTTTTAGTTTTAGGATTTAGAGTTTAGGAGTTAGGATTTAGAGTTTAGGGTTAAGAGATCTTAGTTAGGGTTCGACGAGCCGGTTCCAACGCCGCTGGAATGAGTCCAATCGGAGTTCGTTTGAGTCGGTTCCCCGTTGTTCCCCATTTTTTTAGTGTTCCCCAATGAACCTTCCCCTATATATATATAAGTTTGTACACATTCGTTTAAAATTCGCATTGGTTAGAAATTATATACATATATATATATATAGGTAAAGGTTCCTGTAAAAAAGGGGTTTTTTGTGAGAAAGGTAAGAAAGAATCTACACCATTAGATCTTTGATCTAATGGTTGAGATCATAATGGCAAAATTGTAAATAATGTTTACTATTAAACATATTAATTTTCTAGATTAAGGTTATATAGGTAAATTTAACATTTTTAAATTCAGAAACTAACATTAATGCACATGTAACTTCCCCCGTCTTTTTTAAACGTCAATAACTTTTTATACGTAACTTTTTAAAAAAAATTACACCATAATAACGAGTGTTTTTTTTATCTTTAATATGAGTACCATATTGCTATACTTATGTAGAGAAAAAAAAATATGTTTCGATCAGATGTTTAGTTCATGAATGGTGTTATATACTTGCTGAATGTTGTTATATACTTGCTGAATGTTGTTATATACTTGCTTAATGGTGTTATATACTTGCTGAATGGTGTTATATACTTACTGAATGGTGTTATATACTTGTTGAATGGTGTTATATACTTGCTGAATGGTGTTTATAGAGATCTTTTAAAAAAAATCCAGTTCCTATAATTAAGGTGGCGGTTATGGGAAGTTTTTAATTAATTCAGATAATGATAAAATTACTTGTTTACCCTTTTGAATTAATTTAGATTTAGGATACATGTCATCTCCACAATATTTCTCACATTTCTCACACTAATTGAAGTTCCCGCCGTAACGCGCAGGTTAACATCAACTCATTTAACACAAATATCAACCGTTTAATATAGTTTTCTCAAGTTTTCTCACGATGAAAAAGTTTTCTCATGAGTTTTCAAGATATTTTTACCATATATATATATAGGGTAAGGTTATTATAAAAAATGTTAAAAGTGTGAGAAATGTGAGAAATATTGTGGAGATGACATGTGTCCTAAATCTAAATTAATTCAAAAGGGTAAACAAGTACTTTTATCATTAATTCAATTAATTAAAAACTTCTTATAACCGTCACCTTAATTATAGGAACATGATTTTTTTAAAAGATCTATATAAACACCATTCAGCACATATATAACACCATAAAGTAAAGTATATAACATCATTCAGTAAGTATATAACATCATACAGTAAGTATATAACACCATACAGTAAGTATATAACACCGTTCAATAAAGTATATAACACCATTCAGTAAGTATATAACACCATTCAGCACATATATAACACCATTCAATAAAGTATATAACACCATACAATAAAGTATATAACACCAGTAAGTATATAACATCATTCAGTAAGTATATAACACCATTCAATAAAGTATATAACACCATACAATAAAGTATATAACACCATTCAGCACAAAAATAACACCATTCAAAAAAGTATATAACACCATTCAGCACATATATAACACCATTCAATAATCATTACATCTCTATATCATCTTCTCCACTGCCGGCACCACCACTGTTGCTCCGCCGCCGCTGTCGTGTATAGGTGGCCGGCACTACCGCTACCGTTAACGTTAACCGCTGCACCGCCGCTAACCGCTGTCACTCCGCCGCTAACCGCTGCACCCCCAGAGATGATGAACTGGTGCTGCTGGAACCGCTGCTCCACTGCGATGTAGAGAGAGAGATCGAAATTGTAGAGAGAGAGAGATCATCTGGTCGTGCGATGTAGATAGAGAGATCGAAGTTGTAGGGATTTTGATTTACAGTTTCCTATTTTGAATGGATATAAAGACTTTATTACCCTTACAATTTTCAATTCAGTCCAAAAAATAAAACAAATTTTACTATTTGGTCCCTATTAATCTCAACCATTAGATCAAAGATCTAATGGTGTAGATTCTTTCTTACCCTTCTAACACTTTTGGTCTTTTTTACATGAACCTTAATCTATATATATATATATATATATATATATATACACACACACAAAGGATTAAGATCAAGAGTGAACAAATTCTTAAGAGTGAACTGAGTGAACTATTCTTGGCCCTTGATCATTTATTAGATTAAATGGGTAAGATTGACATTACCCAAGTATCTTTAATTAAAATCCTTTAAATTTCTCATCTCTTAACTATCTTTCTCTCTTTCTCTCATTTTTAATTATTTCTCCATTATTTCTTTATCCATAGATTTTGTTTTAATTTTAACTTGATATTGTTTTTCTTTTATTATCCGTATATATATATATATATATATATATATATATATATCATAATAAATTGTTTTTAACTTTTTTATAATTTTCAATAAACATTAAAAAATTTCTCTGAGATTGAAATTGTAATTATTGTTGGGCATTAATCTTTTTTTTTTGGAATATGTGATGAAGTTATTTATTTCTGCATACATGTCATATGTTTCATTTTTATTAATTTCATAATTTTTATATTAATCTACTCAAGTGCTTGCCTAATATACTATATGTTGTTAACATACACATATGTAACCATTTCTGAATATAATACACGGATGTATAAAAGACTGTACACATGTGTATAAACTAACAGGTGTGTATCTTGTATAAATCGATAGTTAGCGAGACTGTACACATGTGTATAAACTAACAGGTGTGTAGATTGTATCACTACTAGAAAAGATGGTTTTTGTCATGAAACTTTTGGTCACAAAATAGTAGAAATTTCCCTGTTGTCACTATTTTGCCACCGAAAATGTGGTGACAAAAACACCCGTGTCAATTGCCCTAATGCCACCAAATAGCGACCATTTTTATATTTTGCCACCACAAAATTGGTCAAAATTATTTGCCACCGCTTCTTGTTTGCTACGGTCTGTTTGCTACCGAGTTGTGACGGATTTTTTGCCACTTTATTGCCACCGTTTGATATTGCCACTATTTAGCCACCAACCATTTGCCACCATTTAACCACCATTTTCATTGAAAATCGGTAGCATTTAACGAACGTGTTGAATTATTTGCTACCATTTTGTGATTGCTTGAATATTGTTTTTTGATTCAGATTGATTTTCCATTTTTCCCTACTTTTTTTTATAAAAATTACATATCAATAAAATTACAAAATTATATTAAAGTCTAATATGATCACCAAAACCCAAAATTATATAAAACATCTTTGTATCAAAAGCATATAAAACATTCTAATAGAAATACCAGCTAAAACATCAGATAACTAAAATTATCCTAATATGATAAACATCCAAACATTTAAAACCAAGTGTTTGTAGCCTATCTTCGAATTATACTTGTTAACATAGCTTAAATTTTTGACATCCTATCGAGCATAGTATCTTTATCCACATTATCTTTTTCTTTTCCAGCCAACAACCCCGCAATAATCTCATTTAATCTTTCTTTTTCTTCATCCTTTTCCTTAATGAGCTCCTTATAACTAAGTTCAACTTTTCAATCTACAAAACAACCAATGAATTGAATCAAGAAGTCAGAATTAACGAAAACTAATAACAGGTCAAGTTGATTGCAAAGATAACAATATCCAATTGTGAGCTACAATTCAAGTGCTAGAAGCTAAAAAGCATGATTGATTATGTTTACAGTTATGAATGAAATTCTACTTTATTTCAAAAACAATTTTTTGTACTAAAAAACCTGTAGAGAAAGTGTAATCAACTCAATAAGAAATTCCTAAAATTCTCACTAAATTAAAAGCATCAATAAACTTATTCACATATTTCCATTTCTGGTATCAATTGTAATTCCTGACAAAATGAGATTGCTTCAGGCTTACCCTTTTCTTTTTCTTTTCTTCCTTTCATTAACAGCGGTGCGATCTGGGACACCAATCTCCAAAACTGTAGGGCCATTTCTTGGTGGTTTGTGCACAAGCAAACCCATTCTGATCTTACTTCCTGTTAACAGTTGAAAACCATAATCATGATAAAATTTCCATTAATAAATATGAAAAAAAGAGATAAATATGAGATTAAGATTTAAAAACCTTTCAGGATAATGGATTGGTACATGTACTCGCCAATGTACCCGGGAACCCAGGCTTACAAATGATAGTAACCGGGCCGGGCATTCTTGATCTCGAAGTAACCTTTTTCGTCGGTTTGTGTCCAAAACTAATAACCCTAATAGCGATAAACCGGATCGCATTATATGAACAACCCTTGATTGTATACCAAAATGACTATAATGTTGAGAAATGAGGAAATGTACCTTACTTTCTTCTTGCCATGATCCAAGTGCACCGGGAGGAGCCAAGCCAACAAACGCAGAGTTGGCAAATGCCAACCCCACGTCTCATACGTCATCATACACAAGATGAGGGTGTTTAAATGTCAGATTGTCAAAGTGCTTATTACTAGACCCAGTAATCAAAATATCTAGAGATTATATGCAAGTAACTTCTGTTTGGATGTGTCCTTAAAGTGATCAGACTTCCGGGAATCAGAATCATATGATAAATAAGCAATTGATTAAAGATAGAAATAGGTAGATGAAATTAGATTTACCTTGAAAATTAGTGTTTGGGGCAACCCCTTTACTGCTTATATGTATGATATTGGCTCTAAAAGTTCGATTCAACAGAACCAGAACTACCAAAGGGCTTGTAGCCTAGCAAAGGTATTAAGGTGTGATGGTTAGTTGAGGGTTTAAGTCCCATGGTGGACATAGATGTAGATTTAGGAGTAGGATAGTTGGTGTATGAGTTAGTTGTTAAAAAGTAAACCAAGAAAAAAAAAGAATTAGAAATTTATAACCAGTTTTATCAAACACTGCATAAGTGCATAACTGAATGTTGAAGAACATCTGATCTAAACACTCATAAAGTTAGGGATGGTTACGTAATTATAAATTCAGCCTTTTTTGTAATTTTACTTGAAGACTCGATTCAGTATAGCTTTTTATACTTTTTTGTATTTGCGTGAAATTAATATGAAATAGAATCATAGTGTGGTTTGGTTGCTAGATTTGATCACTATAAGATCCATACTTGTTTACCTAATCATGATTCATGATGAGCCTACATATGTAACTGCTGATATGAGCTGGCAACTTTGACATTGACCCCTTTATATACAAATGGGTCGATTCAATTTATGTTTTATTTGTGTGGGGAAAAACCAACACCAAACATGTTATCATCAACTACAGATAATAACTAAGTTATCTGCACAATGGTGAATAAAACTATAGGTAAAAACTAACACATACATTTCATCAAACACTTGGTAGGCATTTAATCTAAACATCACTAATTACAATATTACATACATTATCTTAAACTAAACCCCAAAATTAAAGCACAGATCAAAAGATTCATCATAAATTCTAGCACTCATGGTAAAACACAAAGGTTGGAATGCAGATTAAAAAAATACCTTCAAAGTGGCATAACTTCAAATTGCAATCACAGAGAGTAGTAGCTTGGCCAATGGTACATTGTAGCACCTGTAGTAGTCCATTGGTTGGTCAACGGCAACGAGTCGAACAGTGGTAGAGGGGCCGGTTCAGCTGATGGTGGGGTGGAGAGAGATTTTGATGAAGCGGGATTAGGAGTGAGTTTAGGGTTAGAGATTTTGATGAACGTGTAACCATGACGATCAAAAGAGATCGGAGTTGTACGATGTAGGGTAGTAAATGTTGGAGAGAGAAGTTATCTTTATAAAAAAAACCCTAATATTTAAGATGCAGGGACTCGTATAATTGGCCTGCCAAATTAGATTTTCAAGTTGCTACCACAAATCCGGTCACAATTTAATGTGTTTTTCATTTAATTAACTTTTTTATTGGTTTTTATCATGTTTCCCACTAATTTGCTACCGAGAATTTAAGGTAGCAAATTTTGCCACCATTTTGTTACTGAATATGGGTTGTACGTGACCTTTTAAATTTTGGTGGCAAATCAGTTGCTAATTTTGCCACTTGTTCTCTTGGTAGCAAATTTTGGTCGCAATTGCCCAATTTTGTAGTAGTGTATAAACTAATACTAGCGAGACTGTACACATATGTATACACTAACAACTATGTATCTTGTATATATGGAAACTAGCGAGATTTTAGGGATTTTAATTATATTGTTTAATAAATGCAATTTACAAAAGACACAAATACCCTTATGTCATTTATTTTAAAGGGAGTTACAACATTATAATTACAATCTTGCCATTGTTTAAAAATCTCTAGATGATGTAATCCATTGGCCCAGATTAGTTCACACAGTTCACTCTCAACTTAGTGTTCACTCTAGAACCCTACCCTATATATATATATAGGGTAAGGTTCATGCGAGAACCACCTTTATTGCGAGAACCGCGAGAACCAATGTGAACACAACCTAAAATAGCTAAAAAACCTAAAAAAAAACCTAACCACCACCCCCCCCCCCCCAAAAAAAAAACCTAAACCCCCCCCCCACCCCCAAAAAAAACCTAACCCCCCCCCCCACCCCACCCCAAAAACCTAAACCCCCCTCCCCCACCCCCCAAAAACCTAAACCCCCCCCCCCCCCCCCAGCTAAAAGGCTAAAAACTAAACCCCCAAAAAACCTAAAAAAATCTAAAAAAAATATAAAAAAATCAAAAAAAAATATAAATTTTTTTTTTATTTTTTTAATATTTTTTATGTTAAAATAACAAAAAAGTAAAAGTGACCAAGATGCAAGGGAAAAAACTTTTGTTTAACATTTCCTGAAAGACCCCCTATTTGTTCGTTTACCAGGTTCAGCACGAAATCATAAATAAGAGGTGGTTCTCGCATGATCTTCTCCCTATATATATATAGGGAGAAGATCATGCGAGAACCACCTCTTATTGCGAGAACCGCGAGAAGCAATGTGAACACAACCAAAAATGCCTAAAAATAGCTAAAAATCACACAAAATTTTTTTTTTAATATTTTTTATATAAAAATCGCTACTTTTCGAAGCAAAAAAAAAATTAAAAAATTTTTTTTTGGGCCACTAAAAGTAGCGATTTGAGCATAAAAATATTAAAAAAAAAATTTTAGATTTTTTTTTTAGATTTTTTTAGGTTTTTTAGGGGTTTAGTTTTTAGCATTTTAGCTTGGGGGGGGGGGGGGGGGGGTGTGGGGGTAGTTTTAGGTTTTTGGGGGGTGGGGGAGGGGGGTTTAGGTTTTTTTTTTTGGGGGGGGGGGGGGGGGGGTGGGGTTAGGTTTTTTTTTAGGTTTTTTTAGCTATTTTAGGTTGTGTTCACATTGGTTCTCGAAGTTCTTGCAATAAATGGAGTTCTCGCATGAGCCCCTCCCTATATGTATGTATGTATGTATGTATGTATGTATGTATGTATGTATGTATGTATATATATATATATATGGTAGAAATATCTTGAAAACTCATATATTACGTGCAAGCCATGAGAACTTTGTCAAAACCCATTCAAATTCATTTTTTATACATATCATAATTAATAAAATACAGTATTAAGCAATAGATTTACAAATTTAAATTTGCATGGATTCATAAATAATTATTTTACACATGCGTAAAAATTTATTAAGAATAATTTTGAGAGAAACAATCAATTATTTGGAGTATTTTTTTAGTGTTGTGTTTTAATCATAACTAGTCATTAGGACCCGCGCTTTGTAGCAATACCGTTAAATCAAAAAAAATTGTAACCATAAAACATTGAACCATGCATGCGCATTGCGACGTGTGAACTTGCAAAAATTAGAGACCGAAAAGTAAAACATAGAAAAGAATAACTATGTCGGTTGTTAAACCGCACAAAAAAACAAAAACAAATAAACAACGTAAAAACGTTGAGCCACACATGTGCGTTGGAGCGTGTTAACTCGCAAATTTTAGACCAAAATGTTAAACACCAAATTTGTAAAATATGAAAAACATAGGTGAAGAAAGTTGAAAATGGAAAAATTTTGGTGTTAAAAATGAATGATGATGGCGATACGTATTCATCCATGGTCGTGAGGAGCCGGTCAGCCAGTGGATCCACAATATGATGACATGATTTGCACACAATTGACTAGTGGATCCACAATATGATGACGTGAATTGCACATAATTAACTGAGACACGAAGCTAAATAAACAAACAAGTAACAAATACACATAACACATAATCCACACATTGACTTTGCATGTTTGATAAATGAATTAAATAAATATGAGATTTTGCGTGACACATGATACACCTCAAAAGTTTAGTGAAAAACGGGAAGAGACATACTCACAATTTATGAAGCGTTCCACAAATGATACCGCATTAGAGAATAAATTTTTCTGATGCTATTTTAGTAAAGCAATTTAATTAAAATAAAATTGCTCGACCCCAGCCAGGGGCTCTGCCTTTTGGACCCTGTTTCAGGGGCGCTGCCCTCGGACACTCGCCAAGGGGGCGTTGCCCCCTTGGAACCCCGTAGAATACGAGCTCCGCTCGTACACTTTGAATTATAATAACTCAAACAAGCGTGCACTCTGTACCTCCTAACTTGTTTAATGTGTATTATTATTTGCTTTAATCACCAAGTCAATCCCGATTACACTAAAATATCTAACATTTTTTGAGAACAATATTACCACACAATAATAGGATTTGCTATTTAAGGCAAGCAATGAGTATCACTACTTATAACCTATTTAAACACACATTGTCAGGGGCCACTAGGATGAAGGATTTTTGAATTCATAAGCTTGACGAAATTTGAACAAATTAATTTCAACTCAAATTTTCCTCTTAACCAACCTTCGGAGAAAGAAGAAGCATGGCATGAGATAAATTCTTGAAGGAATGTTTTAAAGTTCTAATAGATTTTGACTCAATATATAGGTCTTTAAATTAATAAAATCAATCATGATTGATTGGTAAGGTTAATAATGCGAGTGATGTTGTGCAATGTTCTCATCACCTTATCATTCTCCTATATATTAATTAATTAATTAAATAAAAATTAAAAAGCCAATGTTTTGAAAAAAAAATAGATTAAAAAGCCAATGTTTTGAACAGTAGAAAAAGTTATAATAACGAATATAGTTTTTTTAATAATATTTGTTATCTTCTTTACTTTTTAAGTTAGATAAGCTTGTATCAATCGGTATTGATATCGAAAATACCAGTATAGTTATCGGTACATGAAGGTAAAAACCGACACCAGCCTAGTACAGAAAGCACCAAAAGTCGGTATCGAATTGATTTTGAAAATCTTTTAGTTCGAGAAATTCGGTACTGCTACGCAGTACCATTTGCTCATCCCTGGTCACGGGTGTCGTACGAACAACAACGGTATCGTGCAACTTTTTTTTGTTGATTTTCTTCAATTTTTAATGATTTCTTTTTTTAGTTTCACGGGTAGGGATGAGCTCGGTGCCAACCAATACCGAATCGGTACTGGTATCGAAAATACCAGTTACGTTACTGGTATATGAAGGTAAAAAACGGTAGCGAACCGGAACCGGGAACGCCAAAAGTCGTACCGAATTGGCACTTAAGATCTTTCGGTTCGGAAAATTCAGTACCGGTACCCAATATCATTTGCTCATCTCTAACCACACTTACACTATTGGTATCCGGAGCTATATCCTGAAACTGTTTTTGCAAACTAACGAACCAGCATATTTTTCACGAGTATTACTAGCACACAACCTCACAAAACTAATTTGATCACTTAATTGCTTCAGTAATTTTTGACTAAAACAAACATTATTATCATACAACTTTTGTGTTTGATTTTCTTTTGGTTATATTTTAGTGTTTTTTTTTCTATATTTCCTTTTTATTCAGCGGTCTCCGTACGCAACGCGCTTGTAGTGATTTCAAAACATATGTAAATACAGACTAAACAACAAAAAACGTCGCCGCAACGCGGCGATAGCAAAAAACTAGTTAAGGTTAAAGCATGATGATGGTTTTATGTCATAGATGTGCATACGCATGATATTTGTTAGAAGCTGGTGAGGCCTTTGTCGCCGTGGGGTGTGGGGCAGGGGCGGACTTAGAATGCTAGTAGGGGTGGCACGGGCTACCCCTCAACTCCGTCTCCGTAGTGTAAAAATACCCCTTAACTCCATTTCCGTAGTGTAAAAATACCCATCAACTTCGTCTCCGTTATACAAAGGATACCCCTGATCCAAAAAATAAAAAAAATGGGATACCCCTAAATTTTTAGGCTAGTTCCGCCACTGGTGTGGGGTGTGGTTTGGATTCAACGCCGGCTACTCCATCTCGGGCAAGCGTTAGCATGACATTGCCTTTTTGGTGTGGGGATTGATCCTGGTGTGGGGCAAGGGGCAGGGCTGGGGTGGGGTGGGGTGGGTGACATGTCTAGTTCGATATAGCCGTTGGGGGTAGTCGTTACCAAACCCAAAAAAATCAATATGGCTGGTCACGCCAAGCTAAGCCACGCCACACCACACCCCTAGTTTTTTAGTATTACCTTATGAATTTCATCATCGTCACATGTCAAGTAATGCCCCAAATCCAAGCCCGTCCACACCCCATAGTTTTATAGTTGGTCTGAAGAGAGTCGAGTCTTTTTTACATTCTCAATTATTTGGTCACCTCCATATTAGTTTTTAAAAAGTATTAGAGTTATTATATCGTGCGAATATTAAAAGAAGCACATGCGTCTCCATATAAAATAAAATACGCTTATTATTTTATAGGATAAATTACACTTTTCATCCTTTATGTTTGTATCGAATTGCAATGGATAGCCTTTAACTTTAATAATTACAGTCACAATCCTTTATTTGAAAAACTCATTACATCTTTCGTCCTTTACCACTAACTAGGTTAAAAAATTAAGTTATGTCTAATCATGTGACTTGCACATGAGGGTAGATCGGTAATTTTACTTATTTATTTAAAAAATAAAAAAAAAATTATATAATACACACCCAACTCTCAGCTAATCTCATCTTTCAACCAACCTCACCACCACCAAATTCAGCCACCGCCACCGAATCGAGCACCACCACCACCGTATCCCAGCCAACACCACCGAATCGAGCCCCACCACCACCAGCCACCGTAAACTAGCCAACGACAGAGACGATCCAAACTACGACGTTCGCTCCAAATCCGTTACCGAATGAACATCCTGAGCAAATCCGTTACCGAATGAACAATCTGAGCAGAAGTATTACCTTTTGGATTCTTACCTATCACACCTTTTGGATTCTTACTATCACACCTTTATCCAAATAAATAGTCATATTCCAATTAGCTGATAATTGATACTGAGGTAACTGTTGACCAGATTTTAAACTCTTAAACTCTTATGTTCTAGTGATTTCAATAATCTGGTAAACTTACATATAAATCAAACTAAACAGTTAATAATTCTAAACATATAAACTAATAATTAAATACTAATAAATTAAGCTCTCTTGACTCCTGCTATTCACCCCTTCAACTTTCACTTTCTTTCAAAACAACCCATTTAGTACTAAAACCTTCAGTAACTTTGGTTTGGTTAAACTTCTAAGACACATTCTTCTGTATTTAATATTCTCTATTTTACAGGTACCAGTCTTTACAACCGATTCAGGTTCTGTTCAACGCGTTCAGAAACCAATCCTCCGATTTCGTACTGTTTTCCATCAAGGATCCGACCGAAGAAACCGATTCAGGTTTCGTCGGAAAAAAACAACCGTAACCGTTTTCCAGATCTTCATCGGTCGTAACGGAAAAAAACAACCGTAACCGATTCAGGTACCAGTCTTTACAACCGATTCAGGTTCTGTAAACGACGCCGTTGCGGATGGTAACGATGAGGAAGATGACGATCGGAGCAGAATTTTGGAGAGGGCGAGTTAGGTGGTGATTAACGAAATCGAATTTTGGGATGTTGGTTGTTCTAGGGTTCATGGTGGTGATGGGGTTTGGTGGTGATTGCCAGATCTAGATCTGGTTGTTTAGAGAGGGAGAGAGAGGAACTTTTATAATGTTTAGAGATTAGAGAGAGAATGAAATTTAGGTATTATTTCTTTTTTGTTTGTTAAAATATATTTTAAATGATTTGGTAATTGGTAAAAAGACTGAATTACCCTTATGTGACTAAAGTTAATTGAAAATTTTAACCAGGTTAATGCTAAAGGACGAAAGGTGTAATGAGTTTTCAATATAAAGGATTGTGACTGTAATTATTGAAGTTAAAGGTTATCCATTGCAATTTGATACAAACATAAAGGACAAAAAGTGTAACTTACCCTATTTTATACCACAGAAGCTAGATGGTCCATTCTACTCCCATAATTTTTTTGTGGGTCCCTCTAGTTTTGGCTTTCAAGTAAAACGGTTTACACATTGCTTGATGGTCCAATAATTTTTAATGGGTCCCTCTAGTTTTGTCTTTCAAGTGAAACGTTTTACACATTAGATTTGAGCAAAAGGAAAAACCCGATCATTACTTGACCCGACCCGAGAACCGATCAAACATAAAATACCGAACCGATTCACTAACCTAAATATAGGGTCGGTTCCGGTCCATAGGTCAAAGTCGGGTTTCACCATGAAAAGAACCGAGAACCGACCCGACCCGATTTTATATGAAAAATTGGAACCGATCTAAATACCTAGGTACTTGGATTCAGGTCGGGTTGGGTAATTTTCGATTCGGTTCTCGGTTATTTTCGGTCCGGACCTAAACTTGCTCACCCCTATTACACATTGCCTGATGATCCATGGTTCACAAGGACTGTAGATAACGATATATAAGTAACACGTAACCGAAGATCCCAAATCTTGCAGAACCATTGTACGTTGTACATATAAAATTTTCCAAACAAGTAGAAGACGAAAGGTGTCTTTTCATTACAAGCAACTCTTCCAAGCTGTCATAAGAATTTTTATATAGAATAATAATTTCTCTAGCCTTCACATATTATCCCTAATTTTTATCGACTGCTACATCTCTCTCTCTCTCTCTCTATATATATATATATATATGAGAACCACCCTTTATTGCGAAAACCAATGTGAACACAACAAAAAATAGCTATAAAACGCATAATTTTTTTAAAATTTTTTTTAATGAAAATTCGCTTTATTTCATTATTAAAATTTTAAAAAAATGTGTGTGTTTTTTTAGATTTTTTTAGGTTTTTTTAGGGTTTAGTTTTTAGCATTTAGCTTGGGGGGAGTACGGTTTTTTTTTTTTTTGGGGGGGGGGGGGGGGGTTAGGTTTTTTTAGATGGTGGTTGAGTAGAAACAACTTCACTGTTGGAGGATCCTCCGAAGATTTTTGTTTATTTTCCCCTTTGCTCTTCCTTTTCTGTGCCTCCTCTTTCTCTTTCTGTATCTCAATTCTTTTCATGATATCCATCATCTCTCTCTTTCGTTCCCATGCTCATTCCACTGCCCGTTGAAACAACATGCCTTCTTCTAAATTTTCATTTACAGCACCGACATGAATTTTGTTACCAAACAGAACATTTAGTTCGGAGAAGCAGAACATAAACACATCCATTGGATCCAAGATCCGTATGTCTTCATTTTTATCGGATCTGATAACTGCCTCACCAGTTTTTCCGTCATAAAACCATTTCTTAAAATTGTTGAGTGTCATGGGAATTTCTGGAGGAATCTTAATTTTTGTCACAACTTTTGAAGGGTCGACGACCCATGTTACTTTCCTTTTTCCGGGGATTGGATCTTTTGTTGTCTTTGACACTTCAGCGTGGGCATTGTGGCTTAAAAATGGTAAACCCGCGATTGCATTCTTTTGAGATTAATCTTTCAAAATCGGCACCAATGCTGCTGTTTGTTGGGTTGATCAGATCTAATCTTCCAAGTTCGCAGATGTCCTATCTAGGAAGACTTGTCATATCATATCGCATCCAGTCTTAAAGTATTGAATGACCCCGCCACGCCTTTTAACAATAAACTTCCCTTTTAAGTTACAATACTTCCAGCTGATTATCTTATCAGTCACTTCTGTTGTCACACCCCCAAAAATCCATACGCGGAGTATCACCGCTTGGAGGCGTGACTGACCAGGATCAAGCCACCAATCATATTGAACAAGCATGTAAGTAATAGTAAAACCAACGCAATACAATTGGTGTCCAAACAAAACATAGTTTAAGTTGCAAGCGGAAGCATAACGTTTAAAACCAAAACAAAATATAAGTTCAAATGTTTCAATGTTTAACGTGGCACACAACTGTCCATGTCCCACAACGACTCTTCCCCATGCAAGCTCCAGCTAAGCACCTATTGACCTGCAAAACATGTAGTAACGAGTCAACAACAAAGTTGAGCGAGTTCACAGTTGGGTGTTCATTTTAAGTTGTTCCAAAAACAGTTCCTTTAACTGGCAATCCAGCCGTGGGGGTTACCCCATAGTTGAAAACGTGTTTAGTTTAATCCCGTTTACTCTGGCAATCCAGCCGTGGGGGGCTACCCCATGTTTATTTATCTGGCTCTTCGGCCGTGGGGGCTACCCCATGTATATACTACTAGACTCGTTACCATATCGACTGCTGACTGTAGTCATGTTTATGTGCCCTGAACTGTCAATGTCTATCATCATTGACGTGCCCAGATCCATTAGTTCACGCCCGTCCTCTGCGGCACGGTGTGAGGCTTGTCAAACCTAAATAGCGTTATCTAACTAATGACCCGCTCGCCATTGGCCCGACGATTAAGTCGATATAAAAAGGAGGGACTTCGTGATAGAGTTTTGGTCTAGTGAGAGTTAACTGTCCATGAGGACAAGGAATTACATTTCCTGAACCCGTACTGTCCTACCCAAGAAAGGACGAGGAATCCATGTTCCTTAACCCATTCCCAACCCCTGGGAATCCCATGCTTTGTAGAAAGTGTGAACTCACCTTGGTTTGCTCGGTATGCTAAACTATGTGCTCGCAAACAATCAATCAATCAAGGCCTAAGGTAATGCATTTACACACAGTCAGTTCATGTTGGTCAAGTCTCACATACAATCTATGTCACAAAGTGCTTGGCAGTTAATCTCATGTATCATATAAGCAGTTAATCAATTTCATGCCATTCATGCTTCACATCAGTGTCTTTCACAGTTTATTCTAATATATTTGTCCAATAACACACTTGACAGAGTTAACAGGATTAACGAAGTTAACATACCAACTTAACAGGATTAACATGCTTAACAGAAATAATAACTAACAATGTTGATTAACTAACCAAGTTAGTAAACTAATAGAGCTACTTACTTAACAAAGTTACATTCTAACAAGGTTACATACATAGTTTAATAGAGTTAATGGGTTTAACTGAGTTAATAATTAACAGAGTTACAGACTTAACATGTTTAATAACGTAACAGAGAACACATGATGAAATCACATACACCGAAATCACATAAATGGCGAAATCCCCTTTTCAGACGGAATCACCTTTGGACCGAAGTCCATTGGGCCAAAATCTCTTTGGGCCGAAATCACTTTGGGCCGAAATCCCCAAGGTGTTTTTGTTGAGATGGGGATTTCATTGGGTGGGGGTTTTCGTCGGGTCACATCCTCATTATCAACAGCAGTTACATAAACATCTCATCTAACAGTTACATTATCTACGTCACCCAATCATTCAATCATTATTCCACATTAGCAGGTTGATATGATCATTCAGTGTATGCATACAATAGAACCCTTGACTGCTAATCATCTACATCATACCATGTCACGGCCCCCGACCCGGTTTGACCCGTTTCAGGAGCCGCGGGACAGAAATCCCGTGGTATTTATTTAACAGCGGAAGTTTCTTCAGGATCATTTTTAAAAACTGAAATATTTCCCGATTATTTTATTTCACAATTCGGGATAAAACCCGGTAATTTACAATCTTGAGATTTCACGAAGAAATCTCTTATTTTACAAAACATGTTTCTTTATTTTATACTGAGCCACTTCCTTAAGCTGATAGTGCTTTGCGGCACTTTTCCTGGATTACAACAGATCACCTGAAACATGTTTGAAAAAGGTTTTGTCAGCGGGAAATACTGAGTGAATCATTCATTTTACTAAAATGACTCAGTTATTATAATTGACAGTATTAAGAGAGATTACAATGTTTCCAGATATCAAACCAACTACCCACAGTATTTGTCACTCGACCCATTGGCCCTTCCGTCCAATGGTGTCTGTGACTATGGTCATATCACCCATTGGCTAACTCGTTGTCCAATGGTGAAGATTATCAAGTAATGTATACAAAACCCCATATACCGGCTGTAACTTGGGTGATTACATAAACTTAATCACTGTAATTATAATCTTTGAAAATAAACATGATTTCAAAAGTAATTTGATAAAAAGAGAATGACTCACATTGCAAATTTGAGCAGAGCCTAACCTACTGATTAGCCTTTTTATCCTAAATTACTCAATATGGTTAGTAAATTAATACAGTATTTACGATAACTCACGAGATCAACTTTTACAACGAATGACAAAGTGCGATACTTAAACATCCATCGGATTCACAACGAATGACAAAGTATAAACCCTAATGTGCGCAGCACTTAAACATCCATTGAGTATATTGATCGATCGGAAAATGAATCGTAGCAGCGATCGAATTAATACCCGGTATTTGAGCAGCACTATACTACTATTTGAAGTATTTTTGACTTTAGAGGGCTTAGAATTCGTTTTTACGAATTGATTTCGACACTAACAGACTGTGCAAGTGAAGGGCTATTTATAGCTGATTTTTAGGTCTGACGCGGCCCGCTTTAGTTTTTAGCTTAACCGGACGCGGGCCGCCTTGCCGCCCAGTCTACGACTAGCTTTGACTAGTCACGCGTAGGCTAGCCAAGTGGATGACACGTGGCACTGTCGCGCTTATCCGGTCAACTTAAGGTTGACGCGGCCTGCTTTAGACTTACCTTGTCTTTCACGCGGGCCGCCTGAGACCCTAAAATTTTATTTTTCTTGATTTTTAATAAGGGTTAGGGTTTCAGGGGTCCGGGTTTTCACTTACGGGTATTTTTAGGATAAAATTTTGGAGAGTCCTTACATTCTCCCTACCTTATTTAAAATCTCGTCCTCGAGATTTATTGGAATAAGTGAGGATACTTTCGCTTCATTTCTGATTCCAGCTCCCAAGTGTATTCGGGTCCTCTTCTGGAATTCCACTTGACTTTTACTAGCACCAATCTTTTATGCTTTAGAAACTTGATTTTTCGGTCTTCAATTTGAAGTGGTTTTTCAACAAATTTCAATTTCTCATTTACCTCTATGTCTGGTAGAGATATTACCATAGATTCATCTGATAAACATTTCTTGAGATTGGATACATGAAATACATTATGTACTCCAACTAGTTCTTCTGGTAGTTGTAATCGATAAGCAACTGGTCCTATACGTTGGATCACCGGAAATGGTCCTACGTATCTGGGACTTAGTTTTCCTTTCTTACCGAATCTAACAACTCCTTTCCAAGGAGAAACTTTCAACATTACTCTGTCTCCAACCTGGAATTCTAATGGCTTGCATCTATTGTCTGCATAACTCTTCTGACGATCTCGAGCCGTCTTCAGTCTTTCCTTGATTTGTATAATCTTATCAGTAGTTTCTTGCACTATTTCAGGACCTGATAATTGACTTTCTCCTATTTCTGCCCAACAAACTGGAGTTCTGCACTTTCTTCCATATAGTGCTTCAAATGGAGCAGTTTCAATGCTCGAATGATAACTATTGTTATAGGAGAATTCAATTAATGGTAAGTGATCGTCCCAATTTCCACCAAAATCTATTACACATGCTCGGAGCATGTCTTCTAGAGTTTGGATCGTTCTTTCACTTTGTCCGTCTGTTTGTGGATGATATGCAGTACTCAGATTTAGTCGAGTTCCCATAGCTTGCTGGAAACTTTTCCAGAAATGAGAAGTAAAACGACTATCCCTATCCGAAACAATGGAGAGTGGAACTCCATGTAAGGATACAACTTCATCTACATACAATTTTGCCAACCTTTCCATACTAAAGGTTTCTTTCATGGGTAGAAAGTGAGCTGATTTGGTTAATCTATCCACAATTACCCAAATTGCATCATTACCTTTTCTGGTTTTGGGTAACTTAGTAACAAAATCCATTGTTATAAGTTCCCATTTCCATACAGGCATTTCTAATTGTTGTAGTAGACCTGAGGGTTTCTGATGTTCTGCCTTAACTTGTGAACAAGTAAGACATTTAGAAACATATCACGCTATATCCTTTTTCATTCCTATCCACCAGAAGTTCTTCCTTAAATCTTGGTACATCTTATTGTTTCCTGGGTGCACAGTATACCTAGATTTATGGCCTTCTTCTAAAATCTTAGGTCTTAAGTCTCCCTGCTTAGGTACCCAAATTCTACTTTTGTGGAATCTCCAAATTCCATCTTCTCCTTGTTCTAAGTCTTTTATTCGTCCTTTCATTCCTTCAGCAACATCTTCTATTGCTGTAGTTTGAACATTCTTCAATTGTTCCATTAAATCTATTTGTAGATTTAATCTGAGAGCACAAACCCGTCGTTGTTTCTCATAATACTTACGACTTAAGGCATCTGCAACTACATTTGCCTTTCCTTCATGATACTGAATATCACAGTCGTAGTCACTTAGGATTTCCATCCATCTTCTTTGCCTCATGTTTAACTCTTTTTGCCCAAATATATATCTTAAACTTTTATGATCTGTATAAAAAGTAAATTTACTTCCATACAGATAATGTCTCCAAATCTTAAGGGCAAAAATTACGGCTCCTAATTCTAAATCATGAGTCGTATAATTTTCTTCGTGCTTTTTTAATTGCCTTGAAGCATATGCAATTACCTTTTCGCGTTGCATAAGCACACATCCATATCCTAGTTTTGAAGCATCACAATATACTTCAAAATCTTCAGTTCCTTCTGGTAAGGCTAAGATTGGAGCATTTGTTAATTTCTGTTTCAAAATCCTAAAGGCTTCTTCTTGCTTTGGTCCCTATTCAAACTTAATGGCTTTACAGGTTAACTTAGTTAATGGTACGGCTATCTTGGAAAAATCCTTAATAAACCGTCTGTAGTACCCCGCTAAACCTATAAAACTTCTAATTTCCATTGCGGTTTGTGGAACCTTCCAATTGGTAATTGCTTCTATCTTAGCAGGATCTACGTGAATACCTTTGTGATTCACCATGTGTCCTAGGAATTGTACTTCCTTTAACCAAAATTCACATTTTGAGAATTTGGCGTACAACTTTTCTTTTCTTAACAAAGTTAAGAGTACATGCAAGTGTTCACAATGCTCGTCCTGACTTTTTGAATAAATAAGTATATCGTCTATGAAAACAATTACAAATTTATCCAAATACGGTTTACAGATCCTATTCATCATGTCCATAAATGTTGCAGGTGCATTTGTTAACCCAAAGGGCATGACTGTAAACTCGTAATGACCATACCTAGTTCTGAAAGCAGTTTTAGGTAGGTCTTCTTCTTGTACCTTTAATTGATGATATCCAGAACGTAAGTCGATCTTAGAAAAATATCTAGCTTCTTGAAGTTGATCAAACAGATCATCAATCCTAGGTAATGGGTATCGATTCTTAATTGTAACCTTATTCAATTCTCTATAATCAATACACATTCTCATTGAACCATCCTTTTTCTTTACAAATAATACTGGAGCTCCCCAAGGGGATGAGCTAGGTTGTATGAATCCTTTACTTAATAATTCATCTAATTGCTTTTTCAGTTCTAACATTTCTGTGGGTGCTAACCGATAAGGTGCCTTAGCTATCGGTGTAGTTCCTGGGATTAGATGAATTCTAAATTCTACCTCCCGATCAGGTGGTAATCCGGGTAAATCTTCTGGGAATACATCTGAGTATTCTGAGACTACAGAAATTTCCTTAAGTTCCTTATCCTTAGTGCTAATGATCACCGAAATCATATACACTATTCCTTGCTTTCGTTCATAACTAGCAGCTTTCATTACTGATATGAACTTCATAGGCTTATGTGGTTTATCTCCTGTAATCATAATTACTTCTCTGGTAGGTGCTTGAATTTCTATAGAATTCTTATCACAAAGGATGCGAGCATGGTTGGCTACTAACCAATCCATTCCTAACACAACATCAAACTCGGCTAATTTCATAGGTAATAAGGTTGCAAAGAATTTATGACCTAAAAGTTCTATTTCTACATTTTGCAAAACCTTATTTATTCTAACTGAATTCCCATCAGCCGTTTCGACGGTAAAAATCTGCCTAATGTTGGTTAAGGGTATATTAAGAGCTTGGCAGAATGAAGTATTGATAAAACTTTGGTTTGCACCAGAGTCAAATAATACTTTTGCATATACGTTGTGAACTAAGAACGTACCGGCTATCACATCTGGAATCATCTCAGCTTCTTGGGTAGTCAGCTGGAATGCTCGAGCATTCTTCTTAGTAGCTCCATCTGCTATCTTGGCTTTGTTGTCTGCTGGCTTTGCCAATTTAGGACATTCTGGTTTGACATGTCCCTTTTCTCCACGGTTATAGCAGACTATTGTTTTCTTTCTGCAGTTTTCTTCATGATGTCCTACCATTTTACAAAAATTGCAGGTTACATCACATCTTCCAAAATGTTTCCTTTTGCAATTCCTGCAGAACGGTGGATTTGAAGATTGCCCTGTTCCTCTTTTCTTGAAGCTGTTATTATTACCCGTACGAAATCCCTGGGTAATTTTCTGAGCCAGTTCCTTCTTCCGGTTTTCATCTTGCGTGCGTACCAGTTCGTCAGTTAGGGTGTTAGCTAATTCTACTGCATCGTCAATAGTGCGAGGTCTCGCAGCTTTAACAATGTTACGGATTTCACTAATCAGTCCCCAAATATAGTGAGAAATGAGTACCGGTTCTGGCGAAGCCAGTGTTGGTACTACTCTAGCATATTCAAAGAATGTCGAAGTGTAACCGCGACAATCTACACCTATCATACGGTGAGTTAGGAACTTGTTTGTCATTTGTTCTTTTTCATACTCGGGACAGAATTTTCTTTCTACAAGACCTTTAAATTCTTCCCAATTCATGGCGTAAGCTATTATTCTTCCTTTGGCTTGTAACACAGTGTTCCACCATTCGAGTGCTCCTTCCTTGAAGAGATTTGATGCGTACATGACCTGATCATCTTTAGCACATTTACTTATGGCAATTACTGCCTCTGTTTTCTCTAACCAGCGTAATGACGCAGTCGCTCCTTCATTGCCTGCAAACTCAGTGGGTTTACAAGCAAGAAATTCTTTGAAAGTGCAACCAGGTGTTGCAGCTTTCATTTTCTTAGGGAGCGGAGCTTGCCGTGGTTCGTTATCATGATTAACATGATCATTGCCTCCGTTTACGCTATTACTGAAGTTATCTTCAGAAATTCGTTTACTTGGAACGATTTGTTGAGGCTCGATTGTATTTTTAACAGCAGCAATGAATGTTGGAATAGCATTGGCTATCCCTTGAGCAATGATATTTTCTGTATCCTGCCTAGTCATATATTGATCCCCCGGTTGTTGCTCAGATTGATTAACTTCTTCAATTGGTTCATTACCAACATTAGCCATCTGATAATAAGTTTTATATAAATAATTAGTACAAATATTTTAATTATAATAAAACAGTTTGTACATCATCACATTAACATGTATAACCAAAAGTTATCGATTTCCCGAGTTTCATTTTTTTTTATATATTATATGAATGCCTCGTACACACGCTTATCATACAATGTTTTATTGTTAAGTTATTACACATACTGGTTCTTATTTATTAAACAACTATTCCTTGCAATTCCCATTATCTGATCAGCTAATTTCTTAAAAATTACGCTCCCTTTCATCGTACTTCCAAGTAATTCTTTCTCCAACATCCCTAATCCTATTTCCTGCAGTAATTAACTCTTCGCCCCAGAGACGAAGTTCAGCCAGATTCTCCGAACTCATAGCTGGGTATAGTGGAGGTTCTGGGTCAACTTGTGGGAAAAATGTATCAGGGTTGTTTAAAAGATTTTGGTATTGCCAATCAGTTGTCCACCATTCATCTAATTCTACTGGTAGTGGTTGAGGTTGGACAATAGGATCTGGAATAGCAGGTTCCAGATTGATTGGAATTGGAGCTTCTAGTGGGTAGCTGAAAAGATCTTCTTCAGTAAATATAAGGTTTGGATTAGCCGCTTCAAGGTTTCCATCAGCAGGTCCGATGAGGTCACTCATTACTAATTTATGATCTAAAATTTCCCAGGGAGTCATTTTCTGTTTTAGTCCAGAACTCTCTCCGACTTCTCTTTCTATTTGTTTAACATTCTTTTCAGCTTCTATCTCTACTTGATTAATATTTTCCTCAATTTCTACCCCTTTCCCTTTGTCTTTTGGATTTTCAGTTTTGGTAACCTTTCTTGTTGCTGACTTTTTCTTACGTATACGACTTCCCCACACGTATCTCCTTCTTTTCTTTGGTTTTGGTTTTGCCAGTGGTTTGGATTGAAATTCCATGGGTTCTTCTTTATCGGCGAAGTAACCGGTGAATTCCTTGGAAACTTCTATCTTAACGGGATAGAGGTTAAGATTTTCTAAAGCTTCAGACATCTCATTCATGCTGTTTAGCATATATGCAAAATACATACCAATTGTTAAAATAAATTAAAATAACAAAATTTCATAGTTAATCCTTAAATTTTATTGCATATCATACATAAAACAACTGACAAGTAAAATATACTGTGATTTACTATAAACTTATTTATTTACTGAATAAGGGTTTCTAGGAAATAAAAGTGCTAAAACTTTTGAGTATTTAGAGATTTGCATTTTCTGCTACTGTGGCTAGCATATACAAATCTGCCCATTTCTCATCTAATTTGTCCTCCCAGGGTGTCTTACTGGTTAATTCCTGGGTTTCCTTTTTAACTTTCTTCTCTCGGATTTTCTTTATTTTCTCCTTACTTTTCCTAATAATCAAATTTCTTTTATCCGGAGAAAGTGGTTCTTCATAATTTGCCTTTCGCACAAATATTCCTTCTTCAGGAATTACATAAGGTTTTGTTTGGGATGAACTTCCTTTCTCGTTGGATGACCTATCTAATTTAAGATAGATGTTTGACAGCTTTTGTTTACCCATACTGTAACTAACAAATAATCAGTTAATAAGACATATAATCACATAATTGGCAATGAGTAAAATTAAGTATTTCTAAATACTTAATAGGCTTAGATCAGTGGCTCTGATACCACCTTATTTCTGTCACGGCCCCCGACCCGGTTTGACCCGTTTCAGGAGCCGCGGGACAGAAATCCCGTGGTATTTATTTAATAGCGGAAGTTTCTTCAGGATCATTTTTAAAAACTGAAATATTTCCCGATTATTTTATTTCACAATTCGGGATAAAACCCGGTAATTTACAATCTTGAGATTTCACGAAGAAATCTCTTATTTTACAAAACATCTTTCTTTATTTTATACTGAGCCACTTCCTTAAGCTGATAGTGCTTTGCGACACTTTTCCTGGATCACAACAGATCACCTGAAACATGTTTGAAAAAGGTTTTGTCAGCGGGAAATACTGAGTGAATCATTCATTTTACTAAAATGACTCAGTTATTATAATTGACAGTATTAAGAGAGATTACAATGTTTCCAGATATCAAACCAACTACCCACAGTATTTGTCACTCGACCCATTGGCCCTTCCGTCCAATGGTGTCTGTTACTATGGTCATATCACCCATTGGCTAACTCGTTGTCCAATGGTGAAGATTATCAAGTAATGTATACAAAACCCCACATACCGGCTGTAACTTGGGTGATTACATAAACTTAATCACTGTAATTATAATCTTTGAAAATAAACATGATTTCAAAAGTAATTTGATAAAAAGAGAATGACTCACATTGCAAATTTGAGCAGAGCCTAACCTACTGATTAGCCTTTTTATCCTAAATTACACAATATGGTTAGTAAATTAATACAGTATTTACGATAACTCATGAGATCAACTTTTACAACGAATGACAAAGTGCGATACTTAAACATCCATCGGATTCACAACGAATGACAAAGTGTAATCACTTAAACATCCATCGGATTCACAACGAATGACAAAGTATAAACCCTAATGTGGGCAGCACTTAAACATCCATTGAGTATATTGATCGATCGGAAAATGAATCGTAGCAGCGATCGAATTAATACCCGGTATTTGAGCAGCACTATACTACTATTTGAAGTATTTTCGACTTTAGAGGGCTTAGAATTCGTTTTTACGAATTGATTTCGACACTAACAGACTGTGCAAGTGAAGGGCTATTTATAGCTGATTTTTAGGTCTGACGCGACCCGCTTTAGTTTTTAGCTTAACCGGACGCGGGCCGCCTTGCCGCCCAGTCTACGACTAGCTTTGACTAGTCACGCGTAGGCTAGCCAGGTGGACGACACGTGGCACTGTCGCGCTTATCCGGTCAACTTAAGGTTGATGCAGCCCGCTTTAGACTTACCTTGTCTTTCACGCGGGCCGCCTGAGACCCTAAAATTTTATTTTTCTTGATTTTTAATAAGGGTTAGGGTTTCAGGGGTCCGGGTTTTCACTTACGGGTATTTTTAGGATAAAATTTTGGAGAGTCCTTACATACCATCAGTATAGCAACATGATCATCAATATCAACGAGATTATAATAATTCCTAATATACAAATCTATTCAGTTCGTATGATCACAAACCTCAACCGGATATAAACTGTGAACATAAACAATGCAACTACAACCATCAGATCTACTTCCATGGATTGACAGCAGAATATCAAGCTCCAATTAATTACCATGCCAAACCATTATCATATAATATAGTATCTCATGCTTCATCAAATTTATATTTCCATATGCGTAGAAAACCCAAGTCATTGACCAATGATAACACTTAGCATATAATATCCAATTTAAAACATATAAAACAAACACAATGACTACTGACAAATCACATGCAAATATAAGTATGATGGCCGACAATCGTGATGGATCCTTATCCCATTGACGGCATTCTCAAAGTTTTTCACATGCATGACTAAATAATATTGACCAACATAATAAGACTAGTAATGATTTTTTTACTGACCGAGATGTAGGGTAACTAGAACAAAGGATCCGAATGATTCAATGGTGATGTTATTTGCCGTCGGTTTGCAGGGATGGAGAGATCTAGGGTTTGCCGAATGATAGCTTTTCGTAAAAGTTGAAAATCAAAAATATATAACAAACCGTCACTGGGCCCAAAGCCCATTTGGTTTTCGTTGGCCTCATGTGGACGAAAACACCTGAGGTGTTTTCGGTTATAGGGTGTTTTCGTAGGGTGTGGTTTTTGGCTAGGGGTGTTAGACAAAATTCCATGTTTCAAATAATTATACATTTCACATACGTACAACATATACACACATATTTTACATATCACCAATCACACTTATAATGCACATCATGTAATTATTAGACCCACTTAGCAAATAAGTACGAAGTTAAATCGGATAGAGACCTTGAAAACTCGGGTTGTCACATTATCCCCAACTTGAAAGAAATTTCGTCCCGAAATTTAGCACGTGTTTACTGAGGAAGCTAGTTGTGTTTTGTAGTTTACTGGTTTTCCTGGGGTGTCACATCATCCCCCCGTTGCTTTGGAATTTCGTCCCGAAATTCAATAGTAGCTTCAGCCTCAGTAGTGGTTGCACTGTTTCCGAACAACCGGGGGTACTTGAGTTTCATTTGATCTTCTCGTTCCCAGGTGAACTCTGGGCCACGACGGGAGTTCCAACGAACTCGAACAAGAGGTATTCTGGTGTGCTTGAGGACCTTAATGTCCCGGTCCGTGATTTCAACTGGTTCCTCGACGAATCGCAACTGATCGTCGATAGTGAGCTCCTTCAAAGGAACTATGAGGGTCTCATCTGACAGACACTTCTTTAGATTCGACACGTGAAAAATGTTGTGAACTACACTGAGTTCTGCGGGTAGGTTTAGTTTGTAGGCCACTTTGCCTATCTTCTCAATGATTTCAAATGGTCCGACGTATCGCGGATTAAGTTTGCCCCTTTTTTCCAAAGCGAACCACACC
>JARYGA010022822.1:0-24355 GCA_030545235.1 Helianthus tuberosus
TGGCTGGATCCTGGTCAGTCACGCCTCCAAGCGGTAGTACTCCGCAGGTGGATTTTGGGGGTGTGACAGATTGGTATCAGAGCCATTGGTTATAGTGAACTTGGTTTTAATAAAGGAAATGTTTTATTAAAATCAGACTATAACCTGTACAGTGCTCTACGATCCACAACGACGCTTCACCCCACATGCAAGGCTCGACATTCTAGGTGATATGGTTTGTGTATATATATTGCCTACTTGTTAGTTACATAGTACATTGCTCATGGTATGCTTGGTTGGTATAACTACTGTTGCTTGAATACGTGTGTATTTGCTCACTTCTGTCATCGCATTTTCGCAAACCCCTCTCACACACGTTCCTCTTGTTATGAAGATCATGCCTGGACGCGTTAACCTGACACAAGCCCAGTTGACGGCTCTGATTAACGAACGAGTTGCCGCAGCGCTTGCAGCTGCACACGCAGGAGGTATATCCTGCAGTCCGAACTCATTCTAGGATCTTTAGAATCCTACTCTCGTGAACCAACCTTTGTGTTAAACTCTGTCTTTTCTTTCACCCACAATAGGTCAACACGTTCAGCCACCCGTGTGCACTTTTAAGACTTTCATGGACTGCCGACCAACTACTTTTAGCGGCACTGAAGGAGCAGTAGGTCTCCTCCACTGGTTTGAGAAACTAGAATCTGTGTTCGAAATGTGTGAATGCCCTAAGGCGCGCAGGGTGAAGTATGCTACCGGTACTCTCGAGGGTTTAGCCTTCACATGGTGGAACGCTCAGGTCCAAATGCTGGGGTTGGTTGCTGCCAACGCCACCCCATGGGAAACTTTTAAGGAAATGATCAAGGAAGAATACTGCAGTCGTGATGACATTCATAAGCTGGAAGTCGAGTTCTTCAACCTCAAGATGACGGGGTCAGAAATTGAGGCGTACACTAAGAGATCGAATGAGCTTGCCTTACTGTGTCCTACTATGGTGGACCCTCCATTTAAGCGAATTGAACTCTTTCTCAAGGGCTTGGTGCCAGAGATCCAAAGCCATGTGACTTCAGCAAACCTCGCTACTATCCAGCAGGTTGTTCAGTTGGCTCACCGTCTTACTGACCAAGCGGTGGAGCAGAACAAGTTACCAAAGCGCATAAGTGCTGCAACTACTTCTGGTACCTCTAGTGACAACAAACGGAAATGGGATGGAACTTCAAGTAAGGGTTCGACTTCTGTTCAGTCCCAGTCTCAGCAGAGAAAGACTGATGACTACAAGAGCCCTAGTCAGCAATCGTTTGGTGGTCAAAGTCATGGTGGGTACAAAGGAAATCACCCCAAATGCAATCGCTGCAGCCTGCACCACAGCGGGCCATGCACCAGGGGCAACTGTCATCGGTGCAACAAGCCCGGTCACGCTGCAAAGGATTGCAGGAGCTTATACCCCGCCAATCAGAATCGTCAGCAAGCTCAACAGAACCAACGTCATCAGCAGCAGCAGGGGGATAACAAAGGGTGCTTTCAGTGTGGAGCTGAAGGCCACTTCAAGAGAGATTGTCCCCAGCTGAACAGGAACCAGAACAACAACAACAACAACAACAATCAGGGGAATGGTAACAATGGGAACAACAACAACAATGGCGCCAGGGGGCGGGCGTTCGTGATTGGCCAAGGCGAAGCAAGGAACGACCCCAAATGTTGTGGCGGGTAAGTTCCTTCTCGACGACTTTTACGTTACAGTTTTATTTGATTCGGGTGCCGATACTAGCTACATGTCACTAGAAGTTAGTCGAATGCTTAAGCGTATCCCAACACCTTTGAACAACAAGCACACCGTAGAGCTAGCAAATGGTAAGAGTTTAGAAGCCACACACATAGTCAAGGGTTGTAAACTTATTCTCGCTGACCAGACCTTCTCTATCGACCTTATTCCTATTGTCTTGGGTAGTTTCGACGTTGTCATTGGGATGGAATGGTTATCCCAACATCGAGCAGAGATTCTTTGCAACGAGAAGGTCGTCCGCATTCCAGGCTCCGGTAATGAACCTCTCATGATTCGTGGCGACAAGAGGAGTGCCGTTGAGAACGTCATCTCTCTCCTTAAGGCCCAGAAGTGCTTGCGAAAGGGCCACACTGCCATTCTGGCTCTCGTTACTGACACCTCGGAGAAAGAGAAGAAGCTAGAAGATTTTCCAATTGTACGCGACTATCCTGAGGTATTCCCTGAGGAATTACCTGGTCTTCCGCCTCATCGCCAAGTCGAGTTTCAGATCGAACTAGCTCGTGGAGCTGCGCCTATAGCTCGTGCACCTTATCGTTTAGCCCCATCAGAGTTGGAAGAACTCTCTACGCAACTACAAGAACTCTTGGATAAGGGTTTTATTCGTCCAAGCTCATCACCCTGGGGAGCTCCAGTACTATTTGTGAAGAAGAAGGACGGTACCTTCAGAATGTGCATCGACTACCGGGAACTCAACAAGGTGACGGTAAAGAACCGTTATCCTCTACCGCGTATTGACGACTTGTTCGACCAGCTGCAAGGGTCGAGCTACTATTCAAAGATCGATTTGAGATCGGGTTATCACCAGCTGAGAGTCCGAGAAGAGGATGTCTCCAAAACAGCCTTTAGAACTCGCTACGGGCACTATGAGTTTTTGGTCATGCCTTTTGGGCTGACAAACGCACCTGCGGTTTTCATGGACTTGATGAATCGAGTGTGCAAGCCTTATCTGGACAAGTTCATTATAATCTTCATCGACGACATCCTGATCTATTCTAAGAGTCAGGAGGAACACGAGCAGCATCTACGACTTATTCTGGAACTCCTTCGAACAGAACAGCTTTACGCAAAGTTCTCGAAATGCGACTTCTGGCTTCGAGAAGTCCATTTCCTAGGCCATGTAGTAAACAAGGATGAGATTCATGTTGATCCATCCAAGGTAGATTCGTTTAAGAACTGGCCTGCACCTCGCACACCAAAGGAAATTCGCCAATTCTTGGGTTTGGCAGGTTACTACAGGAGATTCATTAAGGATTTTTCCAAGATTGCACAGCCTCTCACCTCACTGACGTAGAAAGGCGTTGTTTATCGCTGGGGAAACGCACAGGAATTAGCATTTCAACATCTAAAGGATAGACTTTGCAGCGCGCCTATCCTTTCACTGCCTGAGGGCACGGACGACTTTGTGGTTTACTGCGACGCATCAATTCAAGGTCTTGGTTGTGTATTGATGCAACGAGATAAAGTTATAGCCTACGCCTCACGCCAACTCAAGGTTCACGAGAAGAACTACACTACACACGACTTAGAGCTGGGAGCTGTTGTTTTTGCACTTAAGTTATGGCGGCATTACCTGTACGGTACTAAGTTCGCCATCTACACCGACCACAGGAGCCTCGAACATATCTTCAAGCAGAAGGAACTGAATATGCGACAACGACGATGGGTCGAACTACTGAATGACTACGAGTGCTCAATCAGGTATCACCCGGGCAAGGCCAACGTTGTGGCTGACGCCCTCAGTCGAAAGGACACTGCGCCTAAGCGCGTACGAGCTTTACAACTCACGATCCATTCTAGCCTTCCTTCCCAAATACGAGCTGCTCAGATAGAAGCACTGAAACCAGAAAACGTCAGGGCTGAAGCCTTACGCGGATCAAGGCAACGCTTAGAACAGAAGGAAGACGGTGCTTACTATGTAACGGGACGCGTTTGGGTCCCACTCTATGGCAACCTACGAGAGCTTGTGATGGATGAAGCACACAAGTCTCGCTACTCGGTACATCCTGGTTCGGATAAAATGTACCACGATATCAAAACCACGTATTGGTGGCCTAGCATGAAAGCCCACATCGCAACTTACGTCAGCAAGTGTTTGACTTGTGCGAGAGTCAAGTCTGAATACCAGAAACCCTCAGGCCTACTCCAACAACCAGAGATACCACAATGGAAATGGGAGCAAATTTCCATGGATTTTGTTACTGGCCTACCTAGATCCCAGCGCGGGAACGATACTATTTGGGTGATCATGGATCGACTTACAAAATCTGCACACTTCTTGGCTATTAAGGAGACGGATAAATTCTCCACTCTTGCAGAAATATACCTCAAGGAAGTTGTTTCGAGGCACGGGGTGCCCACCTCTATTATCTCAGATCGAGATGCACGTTTTACTTCAGAACTGTGGCAAGCAATGCACAAATCCTTCGGCTCACGATTAGACATGAGCACAGCGTACCACCCTCAGACGGACGGGCAGTCCGAGCGCACTATTCAAACCTTAGAAGACATGCTTCGTGCATGTGTAATCGACTTTGGCAACCGCTGGGAAAAACATCTGCCACTTGTGGAATTCTCGTACAATAACAGCTACCACACCAGCATTAAAGCTGCTCCGTTTGAGGCATTGTACGGACGTAAATGCCGGTCACCTCTTTGTTGGGCAGAGGTGGGAGATAGTCAGATCACTGGCCCAGAACATGTGGTAGACACAACCGAACAAATCGCTCAAATACGAAAACGCATGGCGGCAGCTCGTGACCGACAGAAAGTTTACGCCGATAAGGGCAGGAAACCACTAGAGCTCCAGGTTGGGGAGCGGGTACTACTCAAAGTTTCACCCTGGAAGGGTGTGGTTCGTTTTGGTAAACGCGGCAAACTTAACCCACGATACGTTGGACCCTTCGAAATCATCGAGAAAATAGGCAGGGTGGCCTACAGACTAAACTTACCAGCCAAACTCGGTGCAGTTCACAACGTTTTCCACGTGTCGAATCTGAAGAAGTGTCTGTCAGATGAGACCCACATAGTTCCTCTGAAGGAACTCACTATCGACGAACAGTTACGATTCGTCGAGGAACCAGTCGAAATCATGGACCGGGATGTTAAGGTCCTCAAGAGCACTAGAATACCTCTCGTTCGAGTTCGTTGGAACTCACGTCGCGGCCCAGAGTTCACCTGGGAGCGCGAAGATCAGATGAAACAAAAGTATCCCCAACTGTTCGCAAACAGTACACCCACTACTGAGGCCGAAGCTACGGAATTTCGGGACGAAATTCTAGATCAACGGGGGGTGGATGTGACACCCCAGGAAAACCGGGAACACCATACAACTTAACTAGCTTCCTCAGTGAGTGCCTACCAAATTTCGGGACGAAATTTCTTTCAACTTGGGGATGATGTGACAACTCGAAATTTAGAACCTTTCGTGTATCTTAGTGTAACCCACTTGAAACATTATGTGACTAGTTGACGTATTGGTGTAATGATATATGTGAACATCCTATGTGATTACGTGTTACGTTTATGTGTTGTAATTGTATGTATGCGTGTATGTATATGAACCGAGACAACAAGGACCCAACTCGAGACCATGCGGTCTCGAGTGAACAGTAACAGTTGGGCCGGATTGGGCCACACACCCCTTAGCCTATTCGAAAACCCATTAGGGTGCACCACTTGAAGCTAGTATATATCCTTGTTGCTAACCAACACTATCATCTTTGGACAACACACATACTCCCCTACTCTCTCTAGAAACCATTAAACCCTAAGTCTCAACATCACCTCTCCTCCTTCATTCTCGGATCAAACCGGTGACCACTAGGAGCTCTCGGATCGACTCACACACGCACCCGTTTAGAAGCTTCATACTCGCCTTTGAAACTCATCAACCGGTTAGTGTCTTTATAATGTTTGTTGTTAAATGATAGTGTGGATGATATGATTTAACTAGTATAGTTGTATGCTTGATGATGTTTTGTGAATCGGTTGTGTATGATGTTGATAATCGGCTAACATGTTTTGATTTCGGATATGTTGCATAATGAGCTCATGATATCTTGTGCCTAAATATGATTCAAACCATTGATTGTATGTTCATGAAAGCCGGCTTGCATATGTGTAGTACCATGATGAATCGGATTAGTGTAGAGTTGATTTTGAGATGTTATGTGATGATTTGAAACCTTTAGATGAGTATGATCAAGTGTGTTGATTTATTGTTCATGATTATGGTTGTGATTAATGCTAGAAACTGGAAATATGATGAACAAGTGTGAATAATCAACATGAACATGACTTGAACATATGAAGAACAACTTGAAGATGATATGAATATGTTATGAACATTTGAAATTGCCATGTTTGATCCATTTTCGGTTAAGGTTAGACAAGGAGACATGTTTAGGAAATATCATTGGATAGTACATAATCTCATGAACATGAAATTCCATTGGTTAAGTACACTGTGCAGAATCAGCAGATGTCCAGTCGAGACCTACAGTCTCGACTCGAGACCATGGAGCTACAACTCGAGATCACCTCATGACGACTCGAGACCCACGGTTGCGACATAGATTGCGACTCGATACCACACTTGATCAGCACACAAACCTTATGACTCGAGACCATGTTTGCGAGTCCAGTTGTGACTCGAGACCACTACATGCATGACCCGAGATCACCTTAGTTGCGACTCGAAACCTTGTGGACTACAACTCAAGACCGCACAGTCTCGATAAGAGACCGCACAGTCTCGACTCGAGACTACATGCATGTACACGCTGATTTGAACTTGCACACTATTACGGGCCTAAGTGATTGGGCCGGACCTTTGGGCCTAATGCATGGACCTTATGTGTTACTGTTGAATATGAATGTTGTTTGGGCTGCCATGAATGATACTTGCATACAATGTGCTAGCATACGTGTAGAAACATACGTGCACTACCTGAATACGAACCTGACTTGTACGGTATCTCTGTTAGGACGTAGTTGACCACTTACAACTTGATTGACTTTTCTGTGTATCTGCCGAGCAAACCAAGGTGAGTTCACACCCTCTACAAAGCATGGGATTCCCAGGGGTCGGGAATTGGGGTTAAGGAACATGGGTTCCTCGTCCTCCTTGGGTAGGACAGCATTGGTTCAGGAATGTAATTCCTCGTCCTTACGGACAGATAACTCGTACTAGACCAAAACTCTATCACGAAGTCCCTCCTTTTTATATCGACTTAATCGCCGGGCCAATGGCGAGCGGGTTATTAGTTAGATAGCGCTATTTAGGTCTGACAAACCTCACACCGTGCCGCAGAGGACGGGCGTGAACTAATGGATCTGGGGCACGTCAATGATGATAGACATTGACAGTTTCAGGGCACATAAACATGACTACAGTCAGCAGTCGATATGGTAACGAGTCTAGTGTATACATGGGGTAGCCCCCACGGCCGAAATGCCAGATAACTAACACGGGGTAGCCCCCACAGCTGGATTGCCAGAATAACCGGGAATAAACAAGTCACGTTTTTAACTATGGGGTAACCCCCACGGCAGGATGCCAGATAAAGGAAACTGTTTTCGGAACAACTTAAAACGAACACCCAACCGTGAACTCACTCAACTTGTTGTTGACTCGTTACTACATGTTTTGCAGGACAATAGGTACTCAGCTGGAGCTTGCATGGAAGAGAGTCGTTGTGGCGCATGGACGGCTGTGTGCCATGTTAAACTTTTAAAAACAATTAAACTTGTGTTTTGATTTAAGACTTATGCTTCCGCTTGCAACTTAAACTATGTTTTGTTTGAACACCAATTGTATTGGTTGGACTTTATAACTACTTATGCTTGTTCAATATGATTGGTGGCTGGATCCTGGTCAGTCACGCCTCCAAGCGGTAGTACTCCGCAGGTGGATTTTGGGGGGTGTGACAGTTACCATCATCAGTCGCTTAGGAGAACAGGGGAAGTGGGATGTAATCGAGAAAACCTTTGAGCACTTGAGAAATGGAGGTCATCGACAAAGCGAGCTCATTTATGCAGTTTTGGTTGATATTTATGGGCAATATGGGAAGTTTGAAGATGCAGAAGAGTGCATAAATGCATTAAAACCAGAAGGAGTTCCTCTATCAGCTAGCGTTTTTTGTGTGCTCGCAAACGCCTATGCCCAACAGGCAAGTTTTAAACCATCGGACTTGTTAATATTTTTAAACTTTCAGGATTTTTGTAAACTTTAGATACCTTTTTATTCAGGGTTTGTGTGAGCAAACTGTTAAAGTTCTTCGGTTGATGGAGCGTGAAGGAATCGAACCAAACCTTATTATGCTCAATGTTTTGATTAATGCATTTGGCATTGCTGGAAGACACTTAGAGGCGCTCGCGGTATATCATCACATAAAAGAAAGTGTATGCCCATAGTCTATTAAACCTCATTAAACATCTTATATTGAAGTTGTTGATGCTAATTGTACTATTGATTGCTTCTGAAGGGTGCAACTCCAGATGTGGTTACCTACACTACACTTATGAAAGCTTTGATAAGAGCAAAGGAGTTTGACAAGGTACCTGTAGTGTATAGGGATATGGAGGCTAGTGGCTGTTCACCAGACAGGAAAGCAAGAGAATTGCTGCAAAATGCGATGATGGTTCTTCAACGTAGGCGTTAGTTAGATCAACTAGATTGTGAAATTATATGGTTTGGGTAAAAAAGGCATTTTTTTTTAGTACATGTTAGGCTGGGTTGGGTTGGGTTGGGTTGACCCGCAATACTTTTATGTTCCAATATTTTGTTGTTTTATAAATAATTTGGTTATCAAATATGATTGTGAAATTATATGTTTAACCCGTTTTCTTTTAAGCTCAAAATTTTGCATTCTACTTGTATTGTGCCCCAGATAGAATATTAAACTCTAATCGACCCGTTTATACTTGAATTGGTCAAAATCTTGGAAACCAAGGATGTTGCACTCTCTGAAATGTTTTATTAATTTTATGGAACGAAATCTTGATGCTTCCTTCTTTGATGACCTACAAGGCTACAAGATTTTTAACCAAAGGCCCATAAACACTCAAGAAATGTAACGTTTAATTATCTAATAAATATAATTGTTGTGGTTTATTTTAGATTTTGCTACCCTTTTAAATCTTTGTACAGATAACAACACAAGCATCACATTGAATTTTAAGGTTATGAAGACCGAATGGAATTGTGACTTTTTAAGTTGGAAAATTAAAGACTACAACTTCATTACTCTATATTTTTTTCTTTCACTTTTTTGAAGTTGGATAAAAGTTCTCTCACATATGTGGATGAGCAAACCATATGGGGATATAAAATAAGTTACATTTTCCATTAAAAAACACTAATCACACATAAAGAAACTAAACAGAATCATCATAACATCAAGAATTTAAATATATATATATTAAATAACCACCATAAAAGATATGAAACATGCTACTAAAGATGCAGCCTGCAATAAGTTTCCAGATGATGCAACTCTAGTCACATTTGAATACCTTTCTTTGGAGCAATGGTACCCGCACCGACTTGGGGCTGCAACTCTATACACACCATTGCTTGTCAACAAGTACACGTCTTTGTTGTTATCTTCGCTTAATGACAGCACGTAACCCAGGTCAGGAACGTTGTGAGCCCCCGGTTTGAACCCACATTCCATTGGTGAGTCGTGGGCACACCCAAAAGGGACACTGAAACTGGTGAAGTTTTCACTGTTTTCAGTGGTCTCAATAGCTGCCCATATGTCATAGCTGTACAGGTCTGTGTATATGTACCTGCACACATGTGTATACGGTCATATCCTCTTTGTTACCCAAAAAATATGGTTTATGCGCGCTTAAAGTGGTTATGATCATGCTGATTTTATAACTGTTTATGTAAATATTATATATGCTAAAAAATTATAGTAACCGAAAATGTCAATATTACATATGTTACAAAAAAAAAAATAACAAATCATAGCATCATAAGTATTATCTAATTAAAATGGACATGTTATAGTCAAAAGTATTAAATACTTATAACCTCTCCTAAATCATGTTATTCCAATATGTATAACATTCAAATAAAATGGACCAAAAAAAGTGTTAGCGAGTCAACACAACACAATCTGACCCATTTTGACATGCAAATGTATACTAACCAGCCATTCAAGCATGGATCCGCAGCGCCACGGTAGAAATAACCACCCACGACTGAGGCAGGGCCTTTGCTCGCATCAACATTATCATGTTTGTAACCTGTCACAGGAAATATGGTAGTTATGGAGGTTGGTTGAGTGTACCCCCCAGGAGCATATGATGGATGAGTAGCATAGGGCCCCTCATATACACGCCATCCATAGTTTCCGCCTTTCTTGATTATGTTAATCTCTTCATATAGATCCTATAAATGTAACATTATATTTTAAGCTAACATGATCTAGAGGAAGTCTTTCTTGTCAATTGTTAAAGATTTTATTAGTTCATCATGTTTATGAACCAGACAATTTAGGTTTTGTCTTATCTATATTGATTCTAACGCGTAAAAAGAGCTTAGAACGAAATGGTTAAACGCAGGGCCACCCTAGAAAATTCTAGGGCATGGGGCGAGTAGAAAAATGGGCCCCTTAAATATATTTTTAAAAAGATATAAATAAAAAAACTTAAAATATACCAAAAAATAGTATATATATAAAATAAAAAACCCGGGCCCCCGGGGAGAGCGGGCCCTGAGCATCCTGCCCCTCCTTCGGGCCAACCCTGGTTAAACTAATAAAAAGTTGCCCAAAGTGTATTTTCAATGCATGGGCCTACAAAATCACTTTTTTTTTGCAGAAGTTATTATGATTGTAGTAATTTTTCATGTGATGATACTAAATCAACAAACTATTATTTAAAACTCAAAGATGAAAGTGGACAACATTTGTTATGGGTCTGCCAGGCCTAGCCCACCTAAAGCAGTATAGAAAAAGTACCCGTTTTGACCCGAACCTGTTTTGATCCGTTATCCAACTTGCCCATTTTCCCACCTCTAATACTCGGCTTTTCATTCTAAATTGATTTAAGAAAAACATACCTTCCCAACATCTCCACATATGAAGCGAGAATGATTTTCTGAATCGAAACTGCAGCGCCAAGGATTACTAAAACCCAAGGCCCAAATCTCGGGTTCAAGTTCTTTATCAGTAGTGTATGGATTGTCTTTTGGTATTGAATAGTTTCCCCATAAGCCAAGTCCACCTATTTCCTCTGCATCTAATGTCATGTTCATGACATAGAAACACGATAAGTGTCATAGATTTAGAGATAGTAAAATGGGCGGGTTGGCCCTGTTGAAATCGGCTTCAGTTCACCTACAAATATAGTTTTTTTTCCAACTTTTGTATCTAACATTGTTATTACAACAATATCTGATGAACAAAACGTTTAGGACGTTGTATGTATTAAAAATAGACTCCATACGACTTTCAACCCATTTAACCCTTTCCTCTTTTAGTTAAATATCTCAATTAACTCGTGTGAAGTGTTTTAGACAATCGAAAGGTTTGTGAATTCTTGTTCTATGCAAAATGGTGAAGGTGCTTACTCGGTATGTTGTCTACATCAAGCCTCAATATCTTTCCAAGCAAAGATTTCTTGTTTTGTGCGAAATTATACGGGTCAGCAACGTGTGAAGCATCTCCAATCATGAAATACAAGTAGCCATCATCAGGGCCAAAAAGAATCTGGCCTGCATGATATGCTTCAAATGGGAGTCCCATTGTAAATATCCTCCTCACCTCAACTGAATTCGCATGCCCCCTCTGTAAAATATGATAAAAAAAAAAAATACATGTTCATCAATTCTAGAATCAAACACAACATAAATGATATAAACCCGTTAAGAAAAAAAAGGAATATCACCAAAATAGACACGTTGACGACCTTTTGAGCCAAAATATACATTGCCTATTAGCCCATTTAAAAATGAACGTATTCAAAACTCAAAAGCAACCAATCAGTAAATACCACATAAGCTAAGTCAGTTAAGAAGGCTTGAATTTAGCCGGCACAAAAAAAAAGAAAAAAAAACCTTGAAAAGTACTAGAGGGTCCACGAAACAACCAAGCAAATCAATACACGTGTAAAGGGCGGCTAAAATTTAGTCCGCGATCCCTCAAAGGGCTAAAAGGGGAAAAAAACTGGCTTAGAAGTCAATGTCTATTTTGGTGATTATACCGAAAAATAATCCATCGAAGTTTCAAATATCAATCAAAAATTTTAAACATAAATTTTTGGAAGTTTCCTTCAATAATTTTTTTTGAAACTTTGACACTAATTTGAGAAAAACTTTAAGCATTGTATGAAATCAAAAATCAACCATGGTTGGTTACCCATGAAAGTTTTGAAGAGAAGGTGGTGCCATTGGCGCTAAACTCCGCGATTACAAGATGAAACTGGCAAGGATAAGATTCTTGAAGAGACTCAACCTTGGAAGGATCACAACCGACATCCGTATTACAAGAACATCTGCCTTCACATCCAGGCTGCTGAAACTTATCACAATTAAAAGCAACAAAGAGTCTCCCATTTTCATTGAAGTTTGGATGAAGAGCCATGCTAGTAAGTCCCATTTCAGTTGCAAATATAACTTGATCGCTCAAGTCAAGAAACGGGTATGATTCATCTATCATCAAACCTTGTGGTGAACCCACCTCAGGAACCATGGCTAACCATATTTTACCTTGTTGGTTACATACAAAAACTCGGTTTGACCCGTCTGGGTGTGGAACCATGTAGAGGTAGGAACTGTTTCCAAGTTTTTCAAGACATAGACCCTTTGGCGGTTGAGGCGCGTTTGAGTCATTGGTCACGTTACCAGGACGAGATGATGACGATGAATGGTGAAGAAGAAGCAACAGAATGAAGATGCAAAGGATCTCAGTTGTTTCAGTCATTGCATTTGAGCAATGATATGTTACAGAAGTTCTTGAGTTTAAGTTTTGGTTTCATATCAGACAACAAATTTGGATTTTCATTGCTGCAAAGTTGCTACTTTATGTAAGAAAAACATGTGCTAAAAATGGGTAACGGGTCAAAACATTCACTTTTTTTACTTCGGTTAGGTTAACCCCAGTGGCGGACCTAAAAAAATTTTTTATGGGGTGCGAAATTTTTTTAAGCATTATTTGTCTATTGCTATATAATATTTTTTCGGTTTATTCCGGTTAGACCGGGTCGGGTCGGGTCGGTCCTATTGCTATATAATAAGATATCGACACATGTTTTAAATCGATTGAAAAAATAAGTAACGGTTCTGATAATATCGACACCTTACAAATGTTGTTCACGACACTCGCCATATAAAACACTTTATTTTGATACAACTCCGTTTCAACAAAATTTTATTAGGTTATTTTAGAAAAGTTAACAAAAGAAAGTTATATAAGAAAATTCACATCGAATAATTGTTAAATGTTTTAAAAGCGTATACTAGTTATCATATTTACAAATGTAAAAGGTAGGTTATATTAATTAACACTCCCACTATTCATACACTACCCTGTATTTTATCTTACACTCGTTTTTACTTTATCTTTTTCTATATATATATATATATAGTGTAAGATTCATTGAGGAACACTAAAAAAGTGGGGAACCGGGGAACACTCTTAAAAATTTAACTTAACATGTTAAAAATTATTTTTTTAAACATCTTTTTCGGCACTTCTTCTTATATATTCTTGTAGAAGCATTTTTAATAAAAAAAATCAAAAACTAAAAATATTAAAAAAAACAATTAAAAAAAGGCTAAAAATTGTTTTTTTAGAAAAAATATTTTTTTACTCGACTAGATTCTCCTCCTTTTTATAAAGAAAAGCGCTGAAAAAATTTTAAAAAACAATTATTTTTAACATGTTAAGTTAATTCTATAAGATAAAACTGTTTTTTAAACATTTTTTTATATTTTTAGTTTTTGATTTTTTTTATCAAAAATGTTTCTACTTGTATTTATAAGAAAAAGCGCCGAAAAAAAAATAGAAAAATATTTTTTTAACATGTTAAGTATAATTTTTAAAAGTGTTCCCCCCGTTCCCCACTTTTTTAGTGTTCCCCAATGAACCATCCCCTATATATATATAGTGAGAGATAGAAGGGATGGGTATGAGAAAACTAACTGCCTAATTAAATTAGGGTGTTAATAAAGCCACACCACAAAATCTTATTTTCACACCCTCTATAACCCGTATAGAATAATCTGACATGAAAAATATTGGGTCGTATAATGTTATACGGCTCATATAAATGGAAAAAATATTGGGTTGTATATCATTCTATATGGGTCGTATAACATTATATAAGGTTTGAGTCGTATAACATTTTATACGATTCGTATAATGTTATACGGCTCGTATACATGAAGACAAAAAAATATTTTTTGATATTTTTTAAAGGCGTAGAAATAGTAGGTTACTTGTGAAAGTGACATAATGAAAAGGAGAACGATTATTTGTGAAATAAGAAATTAAAAGAAAAACACTTTTTTTGGGTAAAGAAAAGAAAAACACTTGCTGTCATGTGGCAGCCCCTTAATGACTCCACCGATAATTTTAGACAACTTTACTGTATTCTGGCTATTCCACACTACAGAAACTTCTATTTACATAAATACACCTAAAGACTAAAGTCACTTTCTACTCCACACCTTCTTCTCCGATCCATCCCTGCAACTTTTTTTTTTAGGTGACCTTTTTTATTTCTTTTGCTACATATCTTCTTTACCACGATTGTCAAAGTTCAAGGGGTGCGATTGCAAAATTTCAAGGGGTGCGGTCCAGATTTTACTAAAAAATTAACATTAAAAAATATTTTTTTAAGGGGTGCGCCCGCCCACCCACAAGTGTGGGTAGGTCCGCCCCACACTTTTTCTACAATGTAATTTTTTTAAGTTTATAATTAATAACTTTAAATATTATTATTACAGGAAAAACTATATTGTTAAAGTGTGATCTAGTTGAAAACATTTGAATATGTAAATAAATTGAAGGTTGAAAACATTTGAATAATAATAGTTAGTACCACTTTCGACCCGTTCAACGCGTTTATTAATCTAACCTTGTTTATAAATTTGGCCCATTAAATTCATTAGAGTTTAGGGGAAGGATCCACTAAAAGGTGAATTTTGCCTAAGTAGCCTAAGAAGGATTGTAATGATGACATGTGGTGCTCCTAATAAATAGGAATGAAGGGCATTTTGGTCCTTATAAATAGGAGTAAAAATGACATGTGGCACTCCTTTTGTTTTTTAAAAATACAACAAAAAAATATAGTACAAAAACATTTAGCACAAAAAATATAGTACAAAAAAATATAGCATAAAAAAATCTAGTACAAAAAAATATAGCTCAAAAAAATCTAGTAAAAAAAATATAGCACAAAAAAATTCAGCAAAAAATGTAGTACAAAAAAGTACAGCACAAAAAATTGAGAAAAAAAATTTCAAGACAAAAAAAATTCAGCACAAAAATATAGTACAAAAATCCAACACAAAAAAATGTTATACAATATAGAAATACAATACATAGTGGGTTTTTTTAGTCTTCATATTTTATATAGCAATATGGTACTCAAATTAAAGATAAAAAGACGCTCGATTTTACGGTGAAATATTTATGAAAAAATAATGTCGTATAAAAAAGTTATGAACGTTTAAAAAACGGGGGTGGAATATGCATGTGTCTTGCATGTGGAGAGAGAAAATTCATAAATAAGATTTTCCCAAAATACCCTTACACTCCTCCTTTCTCCTACACTTTCATCTTAACCATTGATTTAAAAAATGAATGGTTAAGATTCCTTCTCATCCTACTTAGGCAAAACAAACTTTTTATTTGATCTTACCCCTATATATATAACAATATAGATGTATTATATATATATATATATATATATATATATATATATATATATATATATAGTGTAAGGTTAATTGGGGAACACTAAAAAAATGGGGAACAGTGGGGAACCGACTCAAACGAACTCCGATTGGACTCATTCCTAGCGGCGTTGGAACCGACTCGTCGAACCCTAACTAGGATCTCTTAACCCTAAACCCTAAATCACAACCCATAAACCCTAAATATATTAGGGTTTGGATTTTAGGGTTTAGCCTTAGTGTTTAGCTTTAGGGTTTAGGGTTTAACTTTAGGGTTTAGGTTTTAGCTTTAGGGTTTAGATTTAGGTTTAGCCTTTAGGGTTTAGCTTTTAGGGTTTATAATTTAGATTTTACGGTTTACCTTAGATTTTAGCCTTATTTTTTAGCTTTAGGGTTTAGAGTTTAGGAGTTGAGATTTTTTTTTGGATAAAGGGCAGAGCCCGGCAAAGTATATTAATCACAACACAGATACATCATTCAAAGGGGCATTCCCCCGTGTCAACGTCACCCAAAACAGGCTTCGGGGACCAAAAATAAGAAACCAAACACCTCATTCTAGGGGCCCTACGAGTTCTATACATACAAATGGTACTATAGCCAAGTTTGCTATTACAAAAATGCAACCGAATCATGGTATAAAGAATAACCTCATAACATAAGTAATTCTTGTACCCCAAATCCCTACACCCACGGCCATATGTGCTATTCTTCAAATCCATGTAGCTTTTCCTATCCTTTGTTTCGCCCTTATAGTAATGGTCTGAGCACCATAAGTCACAAACCGACTCTTTTTTTACTATACCAGCCACCAGATGCCATATAACCATAAGAGAACTTGCGAACAAATAAACACCACGATAAGCCTTCCAACAGCTGCTAATGGACATGTTCGCGTCAAAATAAAGACCAAAAGAGGACTCGTTGCCATGGTTCCGATTATGCACCCTCACCTGGGCCTTCACACCGATATTAGACGAAAACACCATAGTCCATATAAGCGAGATTGGGCCTAGACTTCAAATTTCGCAGCCAAGCGTGGGCTTCAGACTTACCAGCCAAACACAGGCTGAGAGACTTCGGGAGGGCCCAGACCTGGGTTTTGAACAATAAAAACCACAAAGCATGCAGAGAAACGGCATCTGGTTCCTGATCCCTCCATTTTTTGCTGCACGTATGTAATATTCAGAGTTTCCAGCTTGGACCAGTACAATATTACCCAATGATGCAACCAGGTCTCTATGATATTCATGCAATTAAGAACCAGCCACATCATAGTGAAAATCTCGAAAGGGCGCTGGATAACTTCAATCCCAATAAGGTGGACTCGAAACCCAAACTCAACGTGACACATCTCAGGATCCAAACAACAGCATCTCAGATTCTGATGACTAACTTCAGTGTTACCAGCAACATTATTTATCAAAATACCCCCGGAAACAAATACAGTGGGACAGATTCTGGTGTCCAACGACAGAGTAACCAGGTGCATTTTTACCAAAAAGCCCCTGCACATCCACTTGACTTGGATCTGAATATGAAAACCAAGACGGACTTGCACATAATGGACCATCCAGCAAGCATAAACCAAGCACCGAAAAAAGACCCAGTACCAAGCAAACCTATTGCAGATATCCATATGCTTGAGGACGAAATGGTGTATCCCGTGCATTAACACCCTTTTATAGCAGCTATAATAACCCCAGCGACCAATACAATTCTGCATAGCTGTCATTATATAGCAAGATCCCTAAAAAACGTCCACAACCTGCCATACCCAACTGATATTAAACAAATGCAGATGCCACGAAACAGCCGAAGTCTTTTGTAAGCTGCAGAACCGATACTGGAGAGACAGTTTAGAGCTTTGAAGGGTAATATGGTCATTTAGGAAATCTTGAATCCCCAGATAATGCGGCCAACTCTCAGCAGACTTTGTTTTTTACCCAGATAGCAGACCAGGATCCAAAAGAAACTCCCAAGTGGATCGTATACCCACTAACCGCCATAAGACCATATTATGCCTTAGCAGGAAATTTCGTCTGTTAGTACATTCCCACCCCGTGCCATCCCCAGCCCCAAAGCAACACAAAATACAGCAATGTAAAAAACACACCAGGAATTGGGATTTAGGGTTTAGGGTTAAGAGATCTTAGTTAGGGTTCGACGAGCTGGTTCCAACGCCGCTGGAATGAGTCCAATCGGAGTTCGTTTGAGTCGGTTCCCAGCTGTTCCCCACTTTTTTAGTGTTCCCCAATGAACCTTCCCCTATATATATATATATATATATATATATATAGGGGAGTGTTATCTTGACAACGCTAAATATTGCGAGAACCGTGAGAACGAATGAAAAACCAATCAAAACCAATTTTTTTATACAAACCTCATTGTACTTAAGATACAACATCAATAAAAAAGAATTTACAACATCAAATAATTCATTTCTTCTTTCAAAATCACTCTTTTTAGATTTTTTACACATGTGTAAATATAACATATTTACACACGTGTAAATGGCAAACTTACACATGTGTAAATTTTCTTTATTTACGAATTCATGTAAATTTAAACGTGTAAATTAAATTTCTAACATTGTATTCGAATAATAATGATAAGTGTAGAAAAATTTTTGAATTTGAATTGTTTTTACCAAGTTCTCGCGGTTTTTTCATTTGTTCTCACGGTTCTCACAATATTTAGCGTTCTCATTTAAACCTTCCCATATATATATATATATATATATATATATATTTGATGCAACAAATATTAGACCGATGATAGTAGCTAGGCAAGTTAGGCAAAAGGGTTGGAGGGTTCCGGTTTGCCTAACGCAGGTCGTGGGGTCCCCCACGTTTGCAAGACGTGGAGAGAGGTTCACTAGTTAGATCTTGTTGTTTGCTCAAGATCCTCAGCTGAAGTGTATTCAACTTCGGATGTGAGAGCAGTGAAAATGTGTGTGTTGAAGGTGAAGAAATGAGACTCGCATGGAACAAGTACTCGAGAGAAAAGACCAGAGATCCCAATGGAATCAGAGCTGATCGGAATGTCTTCAATACTAAATCAAGTGTCATTTTATAGGAGAAGATATCGCCAAAAGAGGAATCCTTGGACTAGTGAACCATGCTTGCAGTGGGAGACTTGCCCATTTTGGGGTTGAATGGTTTGGACCTGCGGGTAAAAGGGAGCTTCTTGTGCATGTGCTCACTTTTACGGCTGTGAGATGGCTGGACAAGTAAGCAGTGAAGTGACATGCTACTGTTTATGTTCTTTTTGTTGTTCACCATAGTTCCCGGGTTATGAAGCTTTTAACCTTTTAAGCTAAACGTGTTTTAGTCATTTTGTGATATCTGAGCTACCCCCGTCATCAGCCCCCCAAGTCAGAGGTGTTTGGGTTTTATGCTCAAATGCTTCTGACTTTTTCATCATTTTTATTGCCTGAAGGCTTCAAGGGTTGAGAACGGTTGAGAATTTTGAATTTAAAACTGACAATTGATGTGATGTGATGTGTAGCAGTTTTTTAGTCGGCGGTTTTATACAATAGGTAATAATAACCCCCTATATTATTACTTTTTCATTTATTAAAGCCTCTTGGTGATATTTTTTTCACTTTTCTCCTTCCAAGATTTCCGATTTCCTCTTCTAAACTCAGGTTAGTCCCCATTTCCTTGTGTGTTTTACTTGCTCTTTACTTTGATCATGGGTGAACGGAAAGATCTTTCCGTTAGTTTTTCACGCCTTACTCAAGAGGAAGTGGAGAATTTCTGTGTGGAATGGGGCATTAGTCTTAAATTTAATCCGGTTACACCGGGTGGTGATAAATTCGTTGATCAATGTCCCCCTGGTTCAGTTGCTTTGTACTGCCGTCATTTTGAATTTTTCAACCTTCTTCATCCTTTTTCGCTTTTTGTATTGAACGTTTTGGAGTACTATCGGGTTTCCTTTGGTCAAATTCATCCAAAGGGCATGGCTAGGGTTTTACACTTCGAGGTTTTATGTCGGGCTTGTGGTTATGACCCTTCGCTGTTGTTATTCCGTCGATTTTTTCGCCTGACGAACAATGGAGACTGGTTTACCTTTGAGACATCCAAGGCTGACGTTTGTCTAATCTCTTCCATGGTTACCACACTCGGTACCTGGAAAGATCGATTTTTCTGGGTTTCTGATTTTGTTGTTCCCTTTAAAATGGTGTGGAGACACCCGGATGCCGTTCTCAATGAACCGGAACCTTCCGAGTCTGAATGAAGTTTTTCTTAAAGCCATCCGAGAGTGCCCTTCAAGGGTTCGACATTTTCCCGAACATTTGCTAGTTCTGTTAGGTGTTAGCAAATTGTGGGATAAGGCTAATCGGGATCCGGTTATTATGAGGAATGGCCAGGGTATGCATTTTCCTTGTTTTGCCTTTTTGGGATATCTTTATTTTGTAGCTTATGTGTTTTTGTTTTAAAATGTTTTGCAGTTATGTCTGCTTTGGATTTTATCAAGAGTGATGATACATCTGATGTTGTCTTTACGGATGCTCAAGCCGCTGAAGGGGATGATGTTGTTGCTAGGGGTGTAGAACAGAGATTTGAGGATGCTAGCTATGTTAGTGTTTCTAACGTCAAGGGTTTTACTAAGCCTGCTGTTCCCAAGGCTTCAACCCGTCGTTCTGCTCGTCGTTTGTTAAGGAGTGCACCTCAATATATTTCTTCTGATCCGGTGGAGTTAAGTGATGATATTGAGGTTTTCGAGGGTCAAGATGTTGATGCTGAGAAGGAGAAAAAGTTAGTTGTTCATGGTAAGAAGAAGGCTTCGGCCAAGAAGGTTGTGACTACCCCTGTTCAGGGTTCATCAAGCAGAGACGTTGAAGGTTTGAGCCAGGATGAAGTTTATGTTCCTGATTGGACTGTGAAGGTTGGTGATAGTTTCAAGGATCTGAATGTTTGTGCTAATGTGCTAGCTCACTTTGCTCCTCCTGGCGTTCATGGTGCTATATCTGAAATGGAGGGTGACCACTTCATATCAAGGTTGATGTTAAGTTCCTGCAACCTTTCTGCCTTGGTAGCTGAGGGTGTTACTCGTTTTCAGAAGGGAATGCAGGAGTATGAGGAGTTTTCTAAGAAGAAGGAAAAGATGAAGTCTTCAATGGCTGTAATGAAGAAGGAAATTGATGGGTTTTCAAAGAAGGAGGAAGCTTGGGTCAAGAAGGTGGTTGAATTGACAAGGAGGCATGAAATTGAGATGAATGATCTCAAGAAATGTTTCGAAGTTGATCGGTTGAAGTTGAAAGCTGATAGGGAAGCCCTGACTGTTCAACAGAAGGCCTTTGATGAAGAGAATGAAGGTCTGATGGCTTCGGTTGTTCAAGCCACTGGTGATAACCAGTGGCTCATTGAGCAAGGCTCACCAGTGGCTCATTGAGCAAGGCTTTCACCAGGTTGTTACCTACCTCCTTCATTCCAACGAGTTCAACTCTGCCCTTGGAGAAGTCTATACGAAACTGCTGAATTTGGGGAAACATCAAGGCCTTATTGCTGGTTTTAAACTTCACGAGTGTTGGTGCATACATCTGTCGTCTTCGTCTTATATCGAGTCTCGGGTTCGTTACGGATATGAACAAGCATGATGTCATCATATTTGATGATGACATCACAAGGATGACATCATCATTACATCATGCTCACAAGAAGACAAAACAAATTGTAGATATTGTATTGTTGTTTGAAGATGTAACCATGAGCATGACCGTTTGAATATGTTGTTAGTTTGAAGCGTGGCCGTTTGAAAGTGGTGACCGTTTGAAGAGTGGCATGTCACCTTCAAACGGTCAGGGGTCTCTCCTATAAATACCCTTCAAACTTTCATCATTTGTAACTTTCCGGCCAGAGCAACGAAGTGCTGCCGAAGTGTTGTCAGGTTGTAAAACGATACGAAATCAATCATACAACAGTTTAAAGAGTAAATCTAGCTGAATTGAACTCTACACGTCTGTTTCCGCCTTTCGTTTAGAGATAAACTCTTCTGATCGACTCGTTCGGGTCAGAAAACGATCCTACAACGAGTCTGGTCAGGCCTTGGAACAATCTCCCCTTTTTCATCCTGATGCTTCCGAAGTGTTTAAGGCATCTGTCCAGCAGATGGAGAGGTTGACTTACCCATATGTAAGTCAAGTTGCAAATTGCTTTGGTAAACCTCTTTCTGTCTTACAGGAACTGAAGCCGGCTGAGCTTAATGAAAAAGTTTGTGCTGAAGTGTTTGATTCCTTGTCCAAGAAACGTTCTCGTTCGGGAGATAGTGAGGAAACTTTTTCAGAAGATGCCGATGTCTCCAAGGAGGCAAGCCTCCAAGGTTCAGCTGTTGGGAGTGATGGTGGGTCGAAGCCTAAGAAGTCAAAGAAGGCCAAGAAGGTTAAAGGTGATGGTTCTGGGGCTTCTAAGCCTCCTGTTGATGCTTGAACACTATTCATAGCTTTCTTAGCACTCAAAAACAATTTAATGGTTTATATGATTTTCTAACAATTTAGATTTTACAGAAACCCTTAAGGTTTCTGTTTGTGGTTGTTAGCCTTAGTGGTTGTTTGAACAATTCCTGTGTTTGCAAACCGTTAAGGTTTGCTTTAACTTGTTTGGATAGTTGGAAGCCTTTAAAGCTTCTTATCTTATGTTATTAAGTTCCTACTTTTTGCCTTGTGTTATGATTTCTTGTGTTAGTGCCTGTTTTTGTAAGGCAGCTTAATTGGCTTGAAGCCTTCAAGGTTTCTGGCTGTTCTTTGCTGCTTTGCCTTGTATTTTTTATCCAGAGTTATCTGCAACCTTTGTTGTCTTTTATGACATTTCATGTCTATGGAATTGTCTTTGTTTTGTTTTGTTTGCGTTGCCTTTATGTTTTTCATACCTTAAAGGGTTCGGTGTTGCAGTCACTTAGCCTTGGTATTTTTAACAAGAAGACATAGCACCTATCCTATTCACTATTTTCCTTAGTTTGATTTTAGTTTGTAATCCTGTTAATAATAATTTGAATTTTTGGAATTTTTCAAGGCTTAAGGAACATTTGATGTAGGCTGTTCAAACCCGTCTACGAGACAACTTTGTTTTTGATAACTTCATAAGTCTCATGGAGTTCTATTGACTTAGGAATTCACCCCTTATATAGGTTCATTCAACCCTTGAACCTATTGAGCGATATGGCCTGGGAGCTCATCCCCTTACATGACCCTTGTCATGGAGTTTTTTGCTAGGTTCTCAACCTGATTTTAGGATAGAAAGACAATTTTGACAAAACATCTTCATTCATTCAAGAGATACTGTTTTACAAAAGGTGATCATCGGGTAACTCTTGAAATACAACATTTGAAATACAAACTACACTTTTTTGATCAGACATGGAACCTTTTAAGGGTTTTGCCATTCCAATGTCTGGGAAGCTTTTTACCTTCTACATCGGCTAGTTTGTAGGATCCGCCCTTTTGTGCTTCAAGGATTATATATGGCCCTTCCCACTTTGGGCCAAGTTTTCCTTGGTTTTCTTTTTTACTAGCCTCATTGTATCTAAGCACAAGGTCTCCTGGCTTGAAACGTTCATGTTTGACTCTTCTGTTGTAATAAGCTTCCATCTTTTGTTTGCACTTGGCTTCTTGAATTGCTGCTTGGTCTCGTGTTTCTTCTAGGAGTTGCAAGTTCAACATGGTCTCTTTGTTGTTTGCTCCATGTTGAAGGTCCTTTGAGTTACAACTCCTATTTCGGTGGCTTCGGATCCGAATACCAAGCTATAAGGTGTTCTTTTGTGGCTTGTTTTCTCCGTTGTTCGTATGGCCAATAAAACATTTGGCAATTCTTCAAGCCATTGCTTTCATTTCTTCCCAATCGGGCGTTGATTCCTTTAACTATGCTTCGATTCATTCTTTCAACTTGGCTGTTTGATTGTGGATATGCAACTGAGCTGAAAACCTGGGCAATTCTGTATTCTTTGCACCAAATGCTTAAAGGCTTCTCAGCGAATTGCTTTCCATTATCAGTGACCAGCACCCCCGGCAACCCATAGCGACAAATGATGTTTTCCCAAACGAAGTCAATGACCTGTTTGCCTGTGATTTTTGCAAGTGGTTTAACCTCAGGCTACTTGGTGAAGTAATCTATGGCCACCAATAAGAACTTTACCCCACCTTTTGCCGGTGGGAATGGGCCGACAATGTCCATTCCCCATTTATGAAATGGCCAGGCTGAGGATATTGGGATAAGGTCATGCTTGGGGCTCTTTGGGACCGGTGCATGTTTGACAAGAATCACATCTTCTCAGTTGTTCAGCGGTGTCTCGGTGCATGGAGGGCCAAAAATACCCAAGATTCATTAACTTAGCAACCACCGTTCTTGCTCCAAAATGGGCTCCGCAAATCCCTTCATGAACTTCTTTGACCAAGTACTAGCTTTGCTCGGGGCTGACACATCTCAGTAAGGTGCAAGGTAACCCTTTTTGTAGAGGATTTCACCTTGCAACACGTACTGCCTAGATTTGATTTTAACCCTTTCAGCCTCTATTTGATCAGTAGGTAACTCACCGTTTTTAAGGAATTTTTTAATGGGAGTCATCCAATTGGGGCCTTCATCGGTGATTACGTCTTGAACTTCCAATTCTTCAATTGATGGAGTTTTCAACACCTCTACTAATACCTTTTTGGTAAGGTGGGCAAAGGTGAGAGAGGCGAG
>JARYGA010022823.1:0-37831 GCA_030545235.1 Helianthus tuberosus
GAAGATAACAGACCAAAAATTCCTTTTTGGGTAATCCCATTTTTACCCATCAAAAAGAAGGATGATGATTTTCAACTAAACATCAACCACAGAGAACCGAACGAGCTAACGATCAAGAACAGGTATCCTCTGCCAAGAATCGACGATCTGTTCGATCAACTTCAAGGTTCAAGCTGTTACTCTAAGATCGATCTTCGATCTGGATACCATCAATTAAGGATACAGGAGGAAAGTATCCCGAAAACCGCCTTCCGAACTCGTTATGGACACTACGAGTTCCTCGTTATGCCATTTGTTTGACGAACGCACCTGCAGTCTTTATGGACTTAATGAATAGGGTTTGCAAGCCATACTTAGACAAGTTCGTGATTGTATTCATCGACGACATCCTGATTTACTCAAAGACGAAGGCTGAACACGAACAACATCTTAGAACCATATTGGAGCTGCTAAAGAAAGAACAACTGTACGCCAAATTCTCCAAGTGCGAGTTTTGGCTACGCGAAGTCCAGTTTCTTGGACATGTGGTTAATGGGGATGGAATTCATGTTGATCCCACAAAGATCGAGGCAATCAAGAATTGGGAGACGCCTACAACGCCAACCGAGATTCGACAATTCTTGGGTTTGGCTGGCTACTATCGAAGGTTCATCGAGGATTTTTCGAAAATCGCTCAACCTTTGACGCTCCTCACGCAGAAGGACAAAACGTTTGATTGGGGAATCAAACAGGATGAAGCGTTTCAGATATTGAAAGATAAGCTCTGCAACGCGCCAATCTTAGCTCTACCGGAAGGTACCGACGATTTTATGGTATACTGCGACGCATCGCGTCAGGGATTGGGTTGTGTGTTGATGCAACGCCAAAAGGTCATTGCTTACGCATCACGCCAACTGAAAATGCACGAAAAGAATTATACCACACATGATTTAGAGCTTGGCGCAGTGGTTTTCGCTTTGAAGATCTGGAGACACTACCTGTACGGTACGAAATGCACAATCTTCACAGATCACAAAAGCCTACAGCATATATTCAACCAGAAGGAGTTGAATATGAGGCAAAGACGATGGGTTGAATTATTGAACGATTACGACTGCGAGATAAAGTATCATCCAGGGAAGGCGAATGTAGTCGCCGATGCCCTAAGTCGTAAAGAAAGAATCAAGCCCATAAGGGTTAGAGCTTTGGAAATGATTATACGAACCGATCTTTCCTTGCGCATTCGCGCTGCACAAAAAGAAGCTCTCAAGGAGGGAAACCTTGAGGAAGAATATCTCCGTGGAATGGAGAAGCTTTTGGTACCAAACAAGGAAGGGACGTTATGTGTTGAGAAAAGGATTTGGGTTCCTCTGTTTGGTGGATTAAGGGAAGTTATTTTCGACGAAGCGCACAAGTCACGGTACTCTATCCACCCCGGATCGGATAAGATGTATCAAGATCTCAAGGATTACTATTGGTGGCCTAGGATGAAAGGCGACGTTGCTGTCTACGTGAGCAAATGTTTAACGTGCGCTAAGGTCAAGGCAGAATACCAGAAGCCTTCGGGACTTCTGCAACAACCTGAGATTCCCAAGTGGAAATGGGAACAAATCTCAATGGATTTTGTTACAAAATTACCAAGAACGCCAAGAGGCCACGATATGATTTGGGTGATTGTTGACCGCCTAACAAAATCCGCACACTTTCTGCCAATCAAGGAGAAAGACAGTACTAGTAAACTTGCGGAAATTTACTTGAGAGAGATCGTAGCACGTCATGGAGTACCACTCTCGATCATCTCTGATAGAGACGGAAGATTTGTGTCAAGAATATGGCAATCTTTCCAAGAATCTTTTGGCTCACAATTGAATCTGAGCACTGCGTTCCATCCGCAAACTGACGGCCAGAGCGAGCGAACAATACAAACTTTGGAAGACATGCTGAGGGCATGTATTATGGATTTAGGCGGTAGCTGGGATAAACACTTACCTTTGGTTGAATTTTCATACAACAACAGCTACCACACCAGTATTGGTGTCGCGCCATTTGAGGCCCTATACGGACGCAAGTGCCGATCACCACTATGTTGGTCTGACGCAGGTGATAGGCAGCTTGCTGGTCCCGAAATCGTCCAAGAGACGACAGACAAAATTACGCAAATACTTAAACGCATCGAAGCCGCTCGCCACAGGCAAAAGGCCTACGCGGATCCAAACCGGAAGCATGTGGATTTTCAAGTTGGAGAAATGGTTTTACTGAAAGTTTCACCCTGGAAGGGGGTAGCACGCTTTGGAAAGCGTGGGAAGTTAAATCCACGCTACATTGGTCCCTTCAGAATTCTGGAAAGAATCGGAACTGTAGCATACAAGTTGGACCTGCCTGCTGAACTAAATGGTGTTCACGATACATTTCATGTATCCAATTTAAAGAAAAGTCCAACTCAAATTGACGTTGCCATTCCTATCGACGAGATTCATATTGACGACACGCTCCACTTCGTTGAAGAACCTGTTGAGGTCACGGATTGGAAAGTTAACAAGACCCGCCGGAGCAGTGTCAAACTCGTCAAGGTTCGTTGGAATGCCAGACATGGTCCTGAATTTACCTGGGAACGTGAGGACCGGATGAAAGAGAAATACCCCCACTTATTTCCTAAGAACCCTGCTTCTACAAGCAGAACTTAAATTTCGGGACGAAATTTATTTAACGGGGGGAGAATGTGACAACCCGCACTAAACCAGGTATCCATACAACTTAATTAATGATTAATTACTACTTGATTACTGTGCTTGATTGAACTAGCTGATAAACTGCTACCTGCATACTGATACATGCACTTACTTGCATCATACTTCATTTGCTGTCACTACATTATTTACATGCTGAACCCTAGTGACAAACATGATGCACAAAAAGCACAGTAGCACTAAACGGATACACAGTGAACATGCTGATATAACTAGCATCAGGCAAACACTGCCTCTAAGGCCTGTTAAGAGCCTCATATATTTTGGCTACACTGGTAGTGAGTGTAGGATATAAGGGTTGTGGTACCGCGTCTCTAGGGATAAGATACACTGATTCGGATGTGCCAAAAACGTACTTTAAGTACCAAACACAGCACTTTAATAATTAATCCAGCTTCTAGCTGACTAGTAAAGTGCCAGAAAATGAGAAAACAACACTAGACACTTTCTAAAGTGTCGGGAAAACAAACTGTGTCACTAAAAATGTAATAACGACACTTTAAAGCTTTTATAACGCTTTAACGGATTACTATCCAACTGAACAACCGGACTTTACCCGGAACATGGAAATATTAGTATTTTCACTATTTTTATTTTTCTGAGCCAGTTAGGGTCCCTGATTACCCTAACACCCGTCATAACACGCTATATATAACTAACGAGGTTAAACACTTAACTTGCCTATTTAACTAAACTAATTACCCTAACTACTTGGTTACCATCGAACTACCCCCCCCCCCCCCATGTCCCTAACCGGCCCCAAGAACCAAGGGGACACACTAGTACTTGAGATCTTGCCAAAATCTTGTGTTGTCTAATATCCATGCTACACATTATCCAAAGGTTAATAACACATGATTTCTTCTATAAATACACACTAACCACACTTAACCATTTCCACTAAATCACAACAAACTCACACCCCTCTCTTGCTCTCTCCCATTCTCGGCCGAACACCCCACCAACCGCCACCATACTTTTGGTTCTTGCTCTCAACATTCCAAGCTCATACACACTTGAAGGATCACGTATTAGGAGCTTTGGTGCAAGCGGAACACGAAGGACCTCAACCGTTAGCTTTTATCCACGCGTTTTTCATCACGATTCTTCCCTAGCCTTGAGCTAGAGGTATATCACTTAAAACTTGTTTTTACACTTATCTAAAGTGGGTAAAAGGAATATTGTCGGTTGAATCTTGTTAAAATGAAAGATGATGCATAAAAGTCTAGTAAAATTACTAAAAGTGGTGGATAATAACATATAACTTGTGTAAAAGTTGTAGGACTTGAAATATGTGATTATTGAGACCCGATCTATGATGTGGTAGCTCGGATCTCCGTTTAACCCGACTTTGTAAGATCATGTATCTTCACATAAGCTTGTTTTTGACTAAATACAAGGGTTAAAGGCGAAACTCTACCACACAAGATACATGAACTTGTGTGAAAATATTTTACTTGTGTAAAAGTGGTTTAACCGGTAAAATGGTGTTTAAAACTAGCGGATCTACGTATCCGCAAGTGGTATTTTTGAAGGACCACACATTTAAGAAATCATGTATTTTAAAGATGGATCTTACACTAATAAATATGGTTTTATAAACCACAAGTGTGTAACACACTTGTGAAACAAAAGATCCGACAAAGAAGCAGATTTGTCACTTGTTACTAGAAGTTGTAAAGACGGATTTCTCTAAACACGAGGTTTTTATGAGATTAAAGTTACTTTATATAAAGATCTACATATATAAAGGGTGTTTACACTATAGATTCGGAAAAACTGCAAGTTCGTGCGATTATGCAAATTTACATACTTGTCGACTAGTTTGATGTGTCGGAAATTGTTTGATTGAATAAAGAAGTTGTTGAGTTGATTTGATTAAAAGAAAATGATACGCTTGAAAGCGTGGCCACCTCCAGTTACAGAGGAAACTCTGGCGAAATTTTCTAAAAACCTAACACTTAGACTTTTTACCCAACAAGTGTTAGAACTATCTTTGGACATATTTTTCGAAACATAAATTTCGCCAGCACTATATTTTACTAAATATTCGGAGGTGGGATTTTCACAAAGAATAACGTGATAAGTATATTTGTCACAACACTGTTTATGATTATTTTGTGAAAAATACATAAATATTATTTTAGAGTAAAAAAATAATATTTACAAGCGTTAATGATTCCAAAACTTTGCGAACGCTTCCACAAACATATAAGTTACACCGGTAATTACATTACCACAAGATTGATAAAACGTAACTTACGCACATGTATTGTATCCCCCATCCTTGGGAAGAAGAATGACTACCAAGTGTATACGGAACATAAACACGAAATAGTTGTCTAACTATTTCCCAAAGACATAAACTATAAAGCTAAAGCACGGCCGTCCGTCTAATAGAATTAGCACTTGTAGGTCGTTGCACAGCTTACTGTATTGGAGACACTTGGTAGAGACGCGCATTCACTGTGAGTTCATGTCCCCCTTTTCTCTAACTGTTTTCAGTTTTCTTAACTGCGGGGGTGAAATACATGTTACTTTGTTTACAAGTACTTTATACACGGTATGATTAACGTAAGGAGGTTTAGATCATGTGAATGGGTAGTTAGAACACCGAGGGACTCGAGCGGTAGATCTATCTGGGTGTAGCGAGCCCAGCTCCCGGTCCAACAGAACAGGCCTCTCGGAGGACTAACAGAACGGACCTGGAGTGACTTGGTACCCAACGCAAAAATCGGCTAGGGTTGTGTCTACTTACTTGCATTTCACGACATGCTAATGGCCTTGCAAACCATTGGTGATCACAAGTCCTCTTACACTGCTACATACCAGGAAACTTTTATACTTACAAGTGTTTTACTTACTCACTTGCACATGAACTCGCTCAACATTATTGTTGATTTTTCAACTCACATGTATTTCAGGAAATTAAACGGATCTGGCACGGTATGGAACGTTTTCCGCTGCATATTGTCATGAAGTCATCAGGGTTTAGGGGATGTGTCTCTTACCTGGACAAGACACAGTCCCTAAATCACGTTTATGTTTATGTTATAAGTTGTTATGTCTTTTGAACAAGGTTATTGTTGTTGGAGTATGTTCTCGTCAAACAATGGTATTGTATGTTATTTTCAAACTTAATGGATGACTTGCATGGTTTTTAAATTCATATAGCTTGTTATGATTAAGCTATGGTATTAAGAAGTCACACCAAAATTAACCACGCTTCCGCAAAGCCAGGGTGTGACAGCTTGGTATCAGAGCTCTGATCATAGCGAACTAGGATTCTGTCTCGAGTCTAGACTATGATCACTAGGGCTCTCGAGTCTAGACTATGCTCATAAATTCAGAAATATCATTTTTAGACTAAAAGGGCATAATGGTCAATTATAAGAATAATAACGGAAACTAGCATATAATTCAGAATATTAATGACCAGGTAATATAACCTCAGACGATTATTATAACACCCCGTGTTTTGAAAGTCAAAGTAAAAGTCAAAGTCAAAGGAAGCAAAGATTGCTAATTGCGATCTGTCACTCCTTGCTTAACTGTGGATTGTACACCTTGACTTGTAATCGAATTCTATTATTTGTTTACTTTAGTTGTCTTATGTGGAGTATCTATAACAATCGAGGTTTAATCGATGTTAATCACTAATCTATTTATTGCTTTATCGCTAATCGCATCGCAATCGCATCCGCAACTTTAATTGTAGGTTCTGTATATTGTTTTACATATGTGTGTTATCTATGTGTTACTTGTGCATGTTTACTTTATGTTGTGGTGATTAATCGAAACGCAATCGCAACTCTATAACAACACAATCTAATCGCAAACGCTAAACGCAAGTTAATTATGTTGATTGTATGTTAGATATAGTATTTGTGTGGATATTATTTAAATCTATCGCATCGCTTAATCGACACTTGCTTAGACGCATCGTAACGCTCAACACGCGAAACGAAACATCAAAACCTAACTCGTCGTTTCACTTCAATCGAATGACCATTCGATCGAATGGTCATCCGTACGGATGACCATCCGATCGGATGGCCATCCGATTGGTTTGCCATCCGATCCACACTTGTGCACACATTTCCTCTTTTGGAAACCTATAAATACCCCCTGTCACATCACCAACAGGTTGGTGATGTGACAGCTCTCTCATTCGACCAGCACGTTCCAGCCCTCTTTTCTCTCGATTTCTCACGATTCTTGTAAGTTTTCAACTCAAATCTTGTACATCCATCATCTACACACAATTCTTCATCATTTTCACCTTTGAATCTTCACTTTTAACCGTGAAATCAGTGGATTTGAGGTGTTCTAGGATGATGTCATCATAGGGTTCTTATGAACTTCAAGATTTTGCCTCATTCCACCAAGAACAACTCAGATCTACGTGATTTCCACATGATTAAACACTGTTTTCGCATAGATCTAAACATTTTCATGGATTAGGTGGATTAAAAGATAGTTTCACAACTTTCTTTCAACTCTTTTACACTCAATGCACTCAAAACCGATAGAATTGGAACTCATTCAGGCCTTCTGCTCTCCTCTAGTGATGTATCGGTCTGAGATCTGAATCCTATCAACGGGATAACTGACTTAACGGGTTGAACATGAACAACCGTCACGAACAGTTAACTAATCGGACTGGGGTGATTCCCATCTGATCGGGTAACTCGGACTTGATGGGGTTTCCGTTGTTTAACACGTTGTCATACCGTCTCGATCAACCCGCAAACATTTCAAAACTTAGCAAAATATTTCAAGTTCAAACGATCAGATTGTCGAACGGATTGCCATCCGATCGAACGACAATCCGATCTGATGACATCTGGTCTTCAATACTTAAACATTTTACATTTTCAAAACACAAGTTTATTCAAACGAGTGGTCATCCGATCGAATGACAATTCTGCTGTGAACTTATTCTCCAATAAATGTCTCGCTGGACGGATCGCCATCCGATCGAACGACCGTTCGACCGAACGACCTGAAAGGTAGAGATACTTCTTTGTTTTTAAAATGCTACAACGAAAACTTCAAAGCCATCGTACACAAACACATCCATCCCAAGCGAAGGACAATCCGACCGAATGGCCATCCGACCGGATGACCATCCGTACGGATCGTCATCCGATCGAATGACCATCCGTACGGATTGTCATCCGACTGGATGGAACTTCGTCACTTAGCTCATTTGCATCATTTAACGCGTCGTTCTTCGCTTATGCTATCGTTAAATGTTCAGGCTAATTACTCAGCGCTCCCTTCAATCCAAGAGAGTGTTTATTTGTTAAACACAATATGTGAGTATACTCGATCCCTACATTCAAAACACAATCGACACACAATGCAAACACTTTTATACGCTAACCGTTACTGCATGTTATACGTGTTACTCGATGAATGCTTGTATGTTATGTTTACATAGTGATTGTTGCCTGACACCTTAGCAACGATAGTACTATAGTTTGGACTCAGCACCTGTCGTGGACAGGGGTTGTTAAGGGCTTTACTTCATGTGTCCCAGTGGGGATATGTGTTGCGCATTCTATAACTCGCAGTCACGTCTGTGCATATTTCATTGTCGATAACCTACTAGTTTTACTTTACTACATGTTACATGCTGGTTATGCGTAAATGATTTTCGCTATCTATTATACTATTAAACTTGTATGCTCACCTTTACACTATGTGTATTGACCTCTATTTTAATGTATGTGACAGGTGTTTAGGATGTTGTGCTTTGCTTGTTGTTTGCTGGAATCAAGCTAGGATGGATTCTAGAAATAAATCTAATAAAATCTGAGTTGTCGGAACATTTGATCTGTCTTTGAGAAAACAATGTCTGTAATAACAGCTTTTATTTGATATATTATGGTATAGGACATAATGTTAAATATCTAGTAATTTTAGTTGTTATGGATTTCTCCTAGACAATTTGTTTTGCTCAGTGTTGCGCCCCGATGTTTCCGCCATTGGTTGGGGTGTGACAGATTGGTATCAGAGCCATAACTATAGGGAATTAGGCAAGACTCGACCTAGTCCGGGTTGATGTCTTAGAAATGACCTAGTCTATAGTCTAGGTACCAACAGACCGCCTTGTGCGAACCCGGTAGGGGTTCTGCACGAGCCTACTTATGCTACGCTCTCCCTCGAACTTATTCTCGCACAAACACTACACATCGCATGCTATTTTTCGAAAATGAACGCGTGATTAGATCGAGATTAGGTGTGAAAGCCATAAACTCTCGATTGGATCGCTTGTTCGACGCACAACTTTTACTATAAAACTCGAGAATTTGCGTTGAATCAGGAGTGAAATCCATACTTCGAAGCAAATTTTCCTCTTTATCCCATCAAAACAGGAACATAGTCATGAAGTCAGGGGTGAAACCCGAACCTCGGTGACTTATTCCGCCTTTTATTGTGGTTTTACAAAACTCTCACCAACGTCTCGACGGACTCCAACGACTTGAGTCACGCTGTAACTGGAAGGATGCGTGCCGATCGCCCAAATCGAGGCGAGAGCACAGTCCTAAAGGCAAAAGTGTGCACTCAAAATCCTTGTGAATAGTCGAATCACTTTGGGTAGTCGACGTCTATCAGCCAGACAATCTAATCTCGATTTTATGTGTTTTCAATTCTGGATTTCCCAGCCGCTGACTCTGTGATTTATCGGTTTTATGTGGAATTTTATATGTTTTATGTGGTTTTACATGTTTGTGTGTTTCGATTTTTTTTGGAAATTTATTCGTTTTTCGCTTCTCCCTTTGACCCACACACACCACTCGCACTGCACATCTACCTCAAAACGTTAACAAATCGCATGCTATGTTACTCGCAATCTCGCTATTCGCACTCGCAAATATCGATCGCTTTACGCAGCTTTGAAAGATAGGTGAATACGTGCAATATATGTAGGTGAATACGTGTAAAATATAGTGGATTACTTACCTCCGTGCTCAACGTGCTTACGTGCTTATGTGTTTACGTTCCCTGCTTGATTACGTGCTTATGTGTAGACTTGTTACTGAGCTTTAGTAGTATTAAGTATGTTGTGAGGTGAGATTCGACATATAGTGTCTGAATCCTGTGACGATGTCTATTGCAGACAATGTCGTCATTTGGATCGCACACTGCTCGCTCCACTCGTCGTAATCATGAGGACAAACGCATCGCTGCTCTCGTCGCAAAACAGATGGCGAAAGTCATTCCGTAGATTGTCAGTGAACTGAACGAAAATGCTAGCAAGTACTCTGACGAGTCCAGGACTGATTCTCCACGAGCAACTTTTAGCTTCAAGCAGTTTAAAGCCTGCGGACCCAAAGAATTCACCGGAGAAGATGGACCTACTGCCATGTTTCAATGGTTTGATTCAATCGAAGTCACTCTGCGCTAAAGCTGCTGTCCTGATAATCTCCGCACTGTTAACACCACTAGCGTTTACAGTCCAGGGCTCTGGACTGGTGGACTGCCGAAAGAAATAAGTGTGGAAATGATGTTGCCTATGGGCTTACGTGGGATGAGTTGAAGGACATAATGATGAAAGAGTTCTGCCCTCCCCACGAGCTTCAGAAGCTAGAGGACGAGTTCTGGCACATCAAACAAGAGGGTGGCGACAACGCTGGTTTAACTGCCCGCTTCAAGCAGCTGAGTATCATTTGTCTGGGCCAAGTTACTACCCCCGAGATCACCATCAAGAAATACATCCATGCTTTACCGGATTGTGTGGCTGATTTCGTGCAAGCCGCGAAGATAACAACTGTAGGTCCCCTATTCGTATGGATCTTTCACAGAATTGTCTTTCCAATCAAGAGTGCGGAATCCTCTTGATCAGAATATCACAGAAACAAGTAGAAGAACAGCAATCACTTTCAAACTGGGTTTCTATTGATTATCGATTCCAAGAATTACAATCAATCAAACCCTAACCAACACCAATTTCGTCCAAGTCTCTCAACTCTCACGAAATTACTCTCACACAATGTTCTAGCTGATTAACCTAAACCCTAAAGCCTAACCTTGTTTATATAACACAAGGTTGCAACTTTAGGCATGGGTTCCTACATGGGCTAGGCCCATTTCGTCCCCCATCACCCAATGTGGGTTTTGTTTAGCCCAAACTCTATTAACTCACTAATACAAAGCTAAACCCGCTAACTGTTTATCGTTTTACTAATTACAAGATATCCAAAGACCAAATCTAAGCTGTTGTCACAAACATGCACCAACAAACTCCCCCTTGACAATAGCTTCATAAAATAACTTTGTCTTCAGTCATCTTGCAATCTTCATGTATTCTTGCACTGTCTTTGGTCTTTGGGTAGCTTCAGCTTCAACAGCTTCTGTCAGCAACAGACTCCCCCTAAGCTGATGCATCCAATCACCAAATCTTCAAAAACTTTAGCGTTTGAGTTAACTCCAGTTCAGCATTTGAATAGCAATCTTCAAACTCTTCAACTTTGTCTGCAATATAGAAAGGAGGTTCTACCATGCATCCAATCAAACTCTCATCTTCACAGCAACTTCTCACTCTAACTTCTCAGCAACATACTGCTTCAATCTGTATACTATAAAACAAACATCTCGAGAAACCATAAGAATTTTTCAACGTAAGTTAAACAAATTATTATTATTCAAGAGATAGTTAAACTGTAACACAGATTAAGCATTTTCCAATCCAACACCAACACGCACAATTTTTTAAACAAACACCCCATAACCTGCATCATTTCAAAATTTTGAACTCACTTTCTAACACCGTCTCCCCCTATCAGTAACAATTCCTCCAAGAATAACAGTTTTCCGTACGTTAAGAATTTTAAACAGAAAAAGACACTATTTTTGTATTTTTGTATTTTCTGAAAGCAAGTAAATAACAAAAGCAATAAACACTCTATTTTTGTGAGAATCACTGGTAAGAAGATCATATCAGCACAATCAAACTGTTTCACACTATTAGATAATTCTTATATAATTTTTCGAGAAAAGCAGTCCAAGACGATTACCAGTATGTTTGTCCACTTAAACAAAATGCATGAACATTTCAAGTACCATTACCGTATGATACGTTAAGGTAATTTTATTTTCTGATATACTAGTGTGTCCCACTTCAGGATATAACCCCACGATCAAGGTATGCACAAAGATTCATCGTAGTAGGTGAGTATACTAATGTCATCCTTTAAGATATCCTGACAATGTCTAGGTCTGCATATAATCTGTTTTATCATGTTTTAATTTCTTAACAATGAACACCCAAATAAATACTAATCAAATCCTGGAAATAGAAACAACACACTCTATCATGCAAGTATCTTCCCTACCACATATTTCACAAGTCCAATCCAGATTTCTGAAATCTTAACTGGGAATAGGTTAAGAAGAGAACAGAATAGATCTTTAGGAGAGATGGTATAATATACAGATCAAATGAGTTTTTCTCAGTTTGATATAGGTTTCTTGGGTTTCTTTTGGGCACTAGAGGGCCTCTTTCGGGTGTATTAGATCTATAGCGCGACAACGTACAGCTAGGTCAGCATGTATCTGGATGCAGCAGAAGCTGTCGTTGCCTAGCACCTCCAGGTCAGCATATATCTGGATGCAGCAGAGGAGTTACACGATTTTTTTCAGAGAAGATTTCAGAATCAGATCAAAATTGTGTGTATCGGGACAACATACAGACATTCAAATAGAAATGAGCTAATTCCAAGTGACTTTCCTGGGGTTATGTACAATTTTAGTTCTGAACAGAAGTACAGCCAAGATATCCCCAGATGAAATAACAGTATAAAGACCCAAAACTTCAGATTTTGGCAATCTATCAACGCAAGATTTAAGGTCATTAAACCATACACCACTGATGTGTTCCCCACTCATACACATTTCATTTATGTTTATATCACATTGGTAAGTTGATTATTTCATGCTTTTTGCCTATTGGTACATCATATGATGAAGCTGCTATCACACTTAAGCAATTTAATTTAGATTGAGTGTGACAGTCTAACTTGCTGATGTACTATCATTTCTCCTTTTTCACACAGTGATAACTCATTTTTGTTTTTCTATTTTTTTTATGTTTTTGATTTTTCAAATTTTTTTATTTTTGATTTTTAAGAAAAGCAATAAACTATTCACAAAAATTCTTATGAAAAACCAGTTATTCAGGATTCCTCATCCCGTTGAGTTTGACTAAATGTTCAAAGTGAGCCCTGTCAAAAGCTTTAGTATAAAGATCTGCCAGGTTATCTAGTGTGTCGAATCAGCACTTTGAACTTCAATTTAAATCAATTAATATAAATATATCAACAATCTCACATCCCCCTTCCTGTGCCTAGAGCAGCCACTATCAACATAAGTTGATAATCCTCCTTAGCAACTCCTGCACACACCAACTAAGAAATTAGTTAGATTGGGGGACCCAAGCCTTAATGGTCTTGGGTCGTCCAAATTCACCAACTATTTGAACATCCATCCAATATCCATTACTCCTAACTGGAGTCTTGGATGTTTTACCCGTTGTTGAACAAGATTTATAACTTCCACTAGGTCTTTGATCACGAGAGTTCCAATAAAATCTCGGATTTTCTGACCTTTGAAAATTATTATCTTGAAACCTTCTTCTCCCATTATTATACCATGAATTTTGGAAAAATTTTGGATGTTGTTGAACATTTGAGTTACTGAAACCCCTATGTTCGTTTCTTTGTTGAAAATTTCTATTTTGACTTTGAAACTGATTTGATTTACCATTATAATAACTAAATTGTGGAGAATTACTTCTTGGTCTATCAAATCTTTTCGAAGTTGAAGGTTTTGATTGAAATCCAGGTTTATCTGTCTGACAACTAGATTTTACACTATTGCTTGACCCAACCTGATTCCCATCCTTGACCTCATCAACCTTTTGTTTACCTTTCTTCAAAGGACAACAACTCGCCACGTGCCCTTTGTTGTGACATTTAAAACAAGATCTTTTCTTATAAGTTTTCTTTTTGTTTGATCCCTTTTTAAATGTGTTGGTCTTTTTGTCTTCAGTATCCTCATCCACTTTATGAGGTGTACTGTTAGACCCAACAGATTCTTTCAAAGAAACTGGACTATTTGGCAAGTCCACAACTATCGGATCCACTACCTCTTGTGCAGTGGTTACAAAATCAATTAGCTCTTCTTCATTAGGTAGAAAAGGGTAGTCTTGATTTTCAGAAGATGAAGCTTTAGTAAACCCCACCCCTGTTTTATCATTACTCCTTTTTAAACCTTTTTGAATTTGAGTCCTGACTAACGAAGAATTTCCAAAATTGTTTAACTTCCCCTGAAGTTCAACAATTTTGGATTGTGCATCAGCCAATTCTGTGCACTTTTCTGAAAGCTCGTTAGTCTTTTCTTTCACAGTTTCACGAGCCAAATCAATGACCTGTAACAGTTCATTGACTTTGCTTGTTAAACTGCTAATTTCTTGTTCATTTGATTTGAGTTTTTCTAAACTATTTGACTCTCTTTTAATCAAAAGAACATTTAACTCTTTTCGGTTTTCCAAATCAGCTAACAGAATTTTGTTTTGCTCCGATAGTCTGTTAATTTTACCATGTAGTTCAGTGCAATTTAGACATGTAAGACTTACAGAATCTGATGATACCTTCACCTCTGATGTAAGTCCATTCACATCCTTCAAGCCCTTTGAAACTTCTGCATCTTTCTTCTCAGCAGTTTCCTTATCAACTTTCTTCTTTTCCTCTACCTCAGCAGCTACTTCTCCTATATTCACAGCTGCAAGCTCAGCTACACATGTTTGATCACATGTATTCAATCTTGAAGGAATCTGATAACGTTTTTCCAAAGCTTCCCACAGCTCTTGAGAAGTTCCATACTTAGTAAAGGTATGTTTAACGCCCTCAGGCAAGGACTTCTTTATTGCTGCTAAAGCTTTCTTCTCAGCATCAACCACTCGTTTCTCAGATTCATTCATCTTGTCATAAGACATCACTATAACTCTTCCATCAACACGACGTGTTGGAGCAAAGTATCCATCAATCATACATGTCCACATTTCAGTATCTTCACTTTTCATAAACAACTCAAACTTCTCTTTCCAGTCGGCATATTCTTTGATGTTTGTAAGCTTTGGCCAATTCTTAATAGTTTCACTGAACTTATCCATTCTGACCATCTTTAAACACGTTTTACCGTAACCGTACCGATAAAAACCGTACAAAATATCTCCGAAAACAGTGGTTACCAAATTACACCTTTAGAATCGTCTCGAAAAGACGAATCCAACGATATATAATGTCAAAAACCGAATTCGGGATTTTCCAGAGTCTGTTTTTTTTTTTTTTTCACCCTAAAAATCCAAGGAATTCAACGGTCCAAACGGTTCTGTCTAACGGGCTACGGATCAATTTCTATTTGCAAAACACTGAAATTTTATCGACGCTTGCCAACTGAAATTCCACCTTGTTAAATTCGCTGGTTTTAAATTTGCTGATAATTTCGCTGGTCAATCAGATAATTTCGCTGGTCAAGTTCGCTGACAAGTCTCTTAATTTCGCTCAAAATAATTTCGCCGGGTAACCAGTTCGCTATTATAACGACTGGTAAGGTCGCCGAAAACCGTAATAATTTCATTGTGGAAAATTATACGGTTACCAAAGTCGCCTTTGGATTTAACTTCGCCGGTCACCGAGGTATCAAGTGTCAAATTCGCTGATCAGTCTGCGAATTAGTTAAAATCGCCTAGAGTCAAATTCGCTGGTCCAGTTAACTTTGGAAACTTAATCTTTTCGAAAATTTTGAAGATTTTCTGGATTCTTCAAACAGTTTCTGCACAATCGAAGCAGCAAATCAGCAACTTTTTTTTCAAAATTGATGAACTTTATGAACAAAACCAAGAACAGTTTTCGGATTTCAGCCAAAAATTCATCCAAAATCAGCAAAAAACTTCCCAAAAATCCTGCAAAAACAACAAACAAACAAACCAGAAGATCAAAACAGCCAATAATTTCGAATTTTTTTTTTTCAAACAAACAGAAAAATTTGAAAATTTTAAAAACCCTAATTTTTCAAAAATTTCGAAAACTCCCTGTTTCTGCAAAGAACAATTCTGAACCGAGCCTTCAAGAGCCTAATGCTCTGATACCAATTGTAGGTCCCCTATTCGTATGGATCTTTCACAGAATTGTCTTTCCAATCAAGAGTGCGGAATCCTCTTGATAAGAATATCACAGAAACAAGTAGAAGAACAGCAATCACTTTCAAACTGGGTTTCTATTGATTATCGATTCCAAGAATTACAATCAATCAAACCCTAACCAACACCAATTTCGTCCAAGTCTCTCAACTCTCACGAAATTACTCTCACACAATGTTCTAGCTGATTAACCTAAACCCTAAAGCCTAACCTTGTTTATATAACACAAGGTTGCAACTTTAGGCATGGGTTCCTACATGGGCTAGGCCCATTTCGTCCCCCATCACCCAATGTGGGTTTTGTTTAGCCCAAACTCTATTAACTCACTAATACAAAGCTAAACCCGCTAACTGTTTATCGTTTTACTAATTACAAGATATCCAAAGACCAAATCTAAGCTGTTGTCACAAACATGCACCAACAACAACTATTGAGGAAACCTTCCTTCTCACTGCTGAGATTAATGACAAGCGAGTCCGGGCTGGTTACTTTGATAAAGCCTCCAAGAATCTTCACCAAGTTACCGCTGCTCCCACCAGTGAAACCGCCGCCGCTCCGCAAGCTTCAAAGTCCTCCCGCCGCAAGAGAAAGAACAACAACAACAATAGAAGCAAGAATTGCGTTGTTACCGCCGCTCCGCTCCAAGCCGTCACTGCTCAACCGCAACCCCAGAACCGTCAAGTAGCGGCCCCAGTGACCAATGCACCGTCGGCCAAGCGTGCATATACTGGTCCTCACCCGCTCTGCCCTACCTGTACTTATCATCATCCTACAGGGATTGCTTGCAAATTCTGTGTTCACTGCAACATGTACGGCCACTTTACAGCTAATTGCCGTACCGGTCCTCGCCAAGCTCCAGCTCCAGCTCAGGGTCAAGCTCCTGCACCACAAGCTCTCCTTCCTGCGCTTTGTGTTTGGTGATCCCAACCACTTTGCAAACATGTGCCCCAATTGAGTGGTGAAGAAAGAGCCACAGCAGCAGCCGCAACAACATCAATAGCAGCAGCCTCAGCAGCATCCATGTAAGACCCTAATACGTAATTGACGAAACGTCACAGCGGAAATTCGTGCCATAAAATTTTTTTCATTATAAACTTCTTGCCTTACTTGAAGGTCCATTTTAAAATAACTCTTTTACATTAAAATCATCAACCAAACTCATTTACGAAATAAAAGCATAATTTATTTACCACATTACATACTCAAGCATTCCCGTACAATCTCACTTGTGACTCGATCTTCAATCTCTACTCCCCGATGATCCTTCATGTCTCGTACAACCTGCACTCACCACATACATTCATAACATTAGTTCACATTATAAATATAAACAAAGATTCATCCTCGTATACTTTTCATTCCGTTATCCTTTTACATTTGAGCATTCCATCCGAGCATCAAACCCCTGGTGAGACTACAATATTGTACCTGCAATACTCTTCATTCTCAAGGTACATTAATAATAATTTCAATATTCGAGCCTATTGAAACCTTGCGTACATACATACATACATACATGCATACTTACATACCTACATACCTACTTACGTACATACATACCCGCGTACGTTCATACATACCTACTTACATACATACAAACATATATATACATACATACATACATTTCTGCATACGTGCATAAGTTCATACATATCTACCTACATACACATGAACATATATACATACCTACATACATACATGTATACATACTTACGTACATACATACATACTTTATTCCTTTGTGTACATTCAATCACATCTAATACATACGTACATACTTTCATATATGTATACTCATACATCTATTTACATACACCCGAAAACATCCATGCAAACATAAACACGTCTATACGTACATGCTTACATACTTACATATAGTTATACAATGCATATAACGTAGTTAGATAGCCTTCACACAAGTTTGGAGTTGAAGAATGCGAAAAATATGAAAGAACCAGCGATTGGCGCAAGAAGAAACCCATCTGGCGCAACCTTGTGCCAGTTCTGGCGCAATACAGAAGACATCAGTCAGGGGCGCAACCTTGTGCCAGGGGGGCGCAACCTTGCGCCTGGTTCAGACCTGCAACTTTCAGCTTAACGAATTTTTTACAATTTTGGTCATAACTTTCTCATTTCTTGTCCGTTTAACCTCCCGTTTCTTCCCACATGGCCGTAAATTGGTCCTCTATCATAAGGACTCAAAATCTAACATCCGGATTAAGGAAATTTCTTAACCTATAAGCTTTCGGCTAAATATTCAATTATGAATTATTCAACCTGTTCATGTTTTTAATAAACAACTCCTATGTTTATGCCCAAAGCTCACATGAACGTTATAACTATGAAACTTTTACATTATCCGGAGTGCCGTACATGGGGTTTATGAACCCGATTCCCGGTATACGTTAAACTTATTCGTTTCAATCAATTTTACGTAACTGAACTTTATTAGCAGAATTTCCTTACACGAAATTCTTCCCTTTAGTCATAACTCAAAACCGAGTCTTTTGACTATTTATCCACATCTCCGTTTCCCGATTAGCGTACTTATGTGCAATTCTGCCCATTACCCGGTTATAATACCGTAGCCATTACTTACACTTTATTCCGTTATAACAACAAGACCTCATCTTGACCCATTATATCTACTTAGCGAAAATTATCGATTTCATACAACCAAATCCATATTTGACTTCAAACATCATGCTTAATTAACTAAAATGCTACCTTACTTAAACAAACTAAGAAGTGATTCCAGAAATCACTTACCTTATGCGTCCGTATTCGCATCCACTTCCTTGTCTCCTTTTGACCCATTGCCTTCCTTGCTTGAGTCTATCTCAACATGATCCCTATGCTTTCATGTCATCACAATCACATTCTCGTTAGCATACTTGATTGTATATATTAATGATCACATCATTTGCATAACTCACATATGGCTCTTTCTTAGTCACTTATAACAAGCATAAGGCATATACCCAAAATCACATCTTTTCAATTTCATATAATTCATCATGTCATCATATTAGGCTGTCACAATGACATTATATACACTTCATACTCATGATGTAATATGCTTACAACCACATGATCAATCAATTACATACTAATGCTTTCATGATCCCATAATAGACGACCGTATTTAGAGTAAATAATCAACATGACTCTACCATCCTTACTTGCTATATATCAACATCAATTTCATTTCATAATCCCAACTAAACCATCCACTAAGCACATAATGTGTACCATACAATGCAAGTGAACAATGCAAGACACTAGTGCACATCTCTACCCAAACGAGAAATCAACAAAACCTCCACATAGATTCAATCTGACACATGTTCCTTGTGTAAGTTTACTAACAATTTAATCATTTACACATTATATGCATATTCATCCACTACTTGCATACATTTTCACATAATATTGTCATTTAGTCATTTCATCAAACGCTTGGCGTGCGTACTACTATCTAAGCATAATGTACAAGTAGTCCATGCCTAATCTTCCTAATTCATACACAATTCATCAAATCTTCTTGCTAATCAACAAGTATCATTAACACATAAACATCAACATATTAACACCACATTTCTTTCAATTCATCTCACAAGAATTCATCATATCCATCATAATACATCAACAATCAATAAGAATTGAATATGGATGATTATTCAAGTCATCATCCTTACCAAAACAAATGGGTTTCACCTCTAAACATCAAATTAACCCAAACCATGCATAATCTATGTTCTATATGATGATTCTAACACATACTCATGCTCAATTTCCTACAAATCCATGGATTAAAACATAACCCACTTCATAAAAGATCATCAATCTTAGTTTTAAAACATACCTTATGATCCCCTTGCTAAGGTGATCATTAATTCATGTTTGGTTGTGAATTTGAGCTTCGATTCACCCTTCAATTTGAAGCTTCTTGAAGAACTAGGGTTTGAACCCAATGTTCTTCTCCAAAACACTCCACACACACACACACATGATATGTGTATTGTGTGTTTAATTCTTGTTTTATAAAACATTAGTTTTCCCATGTTACAATTTAGCCCCTCGTGTTCACCACTTAAATATAATTGGCACAAACTTTCGGCATTTAATAGTTTTGACTACCCATTTAACTAGGTTAAATAGCCTAGTTATTTATTTCATGATATGTCCTATAGGAACATACGACAAATATAAACATTCGGGTTTTGGGGTGTTACAAGTCTACCCCCCTTAAATGAGGTTTCATCCCCGAAACCTTTCTTATTTCCATTAAACACTAGTTATACTTTTCCCTTGCCTCATCAACACGACCACTAGCCCATCTCAGTGACAATCTTCTATTTTCAAGAACCCGTCCCAGAGTTTTTATTAGTGTCGCTTTCACTAATAGTGCTAGCTTCTAACGCACTTCATAGCTAATGGTGTCACACCCCCAAAATCCACCTGCGGAGTATCACCGCTTGGAGGCGTGACTGACTAGGATCAAGCCACCAATCATATTGAACAAGCAAGTAAGTAATTATAAAAGTCCACCCAATACAATTGGTGTCCAAACAAACATAGTTTAAGTTGCAAGCGGAAGCATAATGTTTAAAACCAAAACATAAGTTTAAATGTTTCAAAGTTTAACATGGCACACAACTGTCCATGTCCCACAACAACTCTTCCCCATGCAAGCTCCAGCTAAGTACCTATTGACCTGCAAAGCATGTAGTAGCGAGTCAACAGTAATGTTGAGCGAGTTCACAGTTGGGTGTTTGTTTTAAGTTGTTTCGAAAACAGTTTCCTTTATCTGGCATCCCTGCCGTGGGGGTTACCCCATAGTTGAAAACGTGTTCTGGTTAAATCCCGTTTACTCTGGCTATCCAACCGTGGGGGCTACCCCATGTTTAGTTATCTGGCTTTTCGGCCGTGGGGGCTACCCCATGTATATACTACTAGACTCGTTACCATATCGACTGCTGACTGTAGTCATGTTTATGTGCCCTGAACTGTCAATGTCTATCATCATTGACGTGCCATAGTCCATTAGTTCACGCCCGTCCTCTGCGGCACGGTGTGAGGTTTGTCAAACCTAAATAGCGCTATCTAACTAATGACCCCCTCGCCATTGGCCCGGCGATTAAGTCGATATAAAAAAGAGGGACTTCGTGATAGAGTTTTGGTCTAGTGAAAGTTAACTGTCCATGAGGACGAGGAATTATATTCCTGAACCCATACTGTCCTACCCAAGAAAGGACGAGGAATCCATATTCCTTAACCCATTCCCAACCCCTGGGAATCCCATGCTTTGTAGAAAGTGTGAACTCACCTTAAATTAGCTCGGCAGATAATCAAAGGTCACTTGAGCTAATTGTGGTCAACCACGTCCTAGTATGGTTACCATACAAGTCAGATTCAAACCAAGTAATGCACGTATATTTTCTACACGTATACTAGCACGTTGCATACAAGTATTATTCATGGCATACACGTATAAACATGGCGGTTTAGCAACATCACATACGAGTTCAACAGTAACGTGTATATAAACAAAACCCAAATGTCTGGCCCAATTACTTGGCTTGTAACAGCATGCAAGTCCAAACAGAAGGTGTGGTTATGTGGTCTCGAGTCGAGACTAGGGATCTCGAGTCGAGACGGCGTGGTCTCGGGTTGAAGTCCTAGAGTTCTCGAGTCGCAACTAAGGGAGGTCACGGGTCATACATTTGTCACTCGAGACCAGGTGGTCTCGAGTCAGGTCTCGAGTCACAACAAGACCCATAACCGTGGTCTCGAGTCTTGTTTTTTGTGTGCTGGTGCAGTGTGGTCTCGAGTCGAGACTGTGCGGTCTCGGCTCGCAACCACTGTCGCGATTAAAAGTGTAACAACCTTCCAAATTCCCAGCCTGTTATCACCGTAATATTTGCTAACAGTTTTGACAGTTTCAATTTAGATCAAATCAATAACTACTCAGCAATCATGCATATTCATATTACCTTAATCATCATCAATTCAAGAACAATTGATTTTATCATAACAGCCGATTACATCTATTAGGTTCTAGATCTAAATCATGCAATCCTATTCATAAGAACATCATCACATAAATCCTAATTCTAAACCAAACACTAATCTCATGATCATCATGTGGGTTCGGATCAATCACTCAGAGACAACAATCAAACATACATCATTTAATCATGTATTCATAGTTTATCACAACATCAAGGATCAATCATCATGCATAACATCAAGTATCATATATTAAGCAAACTAACAATGATGGAACACTAACCGATTAGAGATAGGGTGAGGGCAATCCGAATCACAAGCTTCGAGGGAGAGGGGTGTTGTTGCCGTCGAGTTCTAGAGAAAAGGAAGAGAGCACTAGGGTTTTGTGTGTGTTATGTGATTTTGCAACAAATGAGAAGTGTTAACCCCTTCATGGGGTTATGCGTGTGAGGGGTGGGCCGAACCCATCACAATGGGCTGCCCATTCGGTTGAAACACCAAAAGGGTGTGGGCCGAGGGTGTTAAGGAACCACAACCCAAAGACTTGTGCGTTCGGTTGGATGTTGTGCGATCGGTTTACTTCGTGTGACTCTAGTACATACATACAAGCACAACACATATTCACATAACATTCAATAACATAACATTCCATTTAATCATCAAATTCACATAGTCACATAATGTTCACATTCGTTACATTAAGCCCATAAATAGGTTCTGAAATACGAGTTGTCACAAATGGTTCATACATCATTCTAATACTCGTACATCATGTGAAATATACCATTTTGTTTACTTGAAACAATTACAACATCCTATTAATATCATTCCTTTTTGTTTATTTCAACATTCATATTATCTTCGTCGACTATATGATCTCAGTTCGTAATCTATACCTACACATCTATGTTTAACTTTGATAGGTACATCATATTACTAAGTAACTATCCATTCTCGATTCATAAACTATTCATATAATTGACTTCTTTCTAACAAGTCCATATTTTTCATACTTTACTTTTACATAACATTCTCATTTCCTCGACCCGTTTGTAACAGGTCAATATTCATATTTATTCAAACTTGTAATAATACTTACATTCATATGATCCGTTTATAATGGATCTAATACCTTCATCTCATCTCTTAAAATTACATTCTATACATATATCATATAACATTTAGTTCTTGTCTTGTTATCACTACAAAACTACTATTTCATAGTCACATATACATGCTTAACTTCAAAGTTAATATCATTCTACTTTTCTATAGTTACTTATACCAGGCATACCCTCACGTTACCTTCAAATCATCTCATTCATTTTACATTACCATTACTCTCATTTCATGCATTGCTTGATCTTCATAAGTAAGCGTGTCAAGCACATTCATCATACAGGAGTTTAAATACATACCTAGATTTTTTCACTCAAAACTTTTGAGATTTACTCTTTTTTTAATGACATAATTTTCTTCTTATATTGCCTGTTAACAGTCAAGCATCACATACCATACCATACCATACCATACCATACCATACCATACCATACCTATCCTATCATTAACTTCATATGCCGTTTTCAATCTACTAAATCATATATGTCCGACATGAGTTAAACATTTTACTAACCTCTATTTTACTCCGTAAACCAGTGATCCGTATACCAGATCGATCGGCCCCTTCACGGGTACTGACCGTACCAGGCCAGATTTCATACATCCATGTATTGAGCTTCCACTCATGCACATTCTTTCACCAATTCAATTAGCTTCATCACATTAAGAGTTCTACCCTTATCATCTACAAAATCGACGGTTAGCACATTTCATTCAAACATTCATTGCATCATTGTAGTATTCTTGCCAAAACTTACCCTTCTCAATCATGCTCAAATTATTGTCCGAGTCGTAACCCGTTAATCATTATGACTCCTAAGAGTCGATTTCTAAAACATCTGACACCTAACATGTTCAAAACTTCTTTCTTTCGTCCAAAATTTAGGGTTGCGTGCCAAACATTATGCTCACCTATTAGTATAAAACTTAACAAATCAAAACATTAAATATATCGGGCTTAAAAGGCGATTACCATTTGACCAGCATGACTCATTCTTCTCTTTAACCATTTTTACATACAAACATATTTGTATATATATATATATATATACATTTATTCACACATATATATAAGTTTAAGACATAACTTGGATAATATTCGCCTTTTAAAGAATATTTACTTGCTTAGTCTGTAATTACTTACACATTCGAATCTTTTCATTCTTATCATTCATTATGTTTCGAACCCGTCTCGCGGTTTCAAACATATCATTCATACTTTTATTCCTTCTTGGTTTCGAATCCGTCTCGCGGATTCTAACATATCATTCATGCTTTCATTCTTTTCATGCTTCAAATCCGTCTCGCGGATTCTAACATATCATTCATGCTTTCATTCCTTTCATGCTTCGAATCCGTCTCGTGGATTTTAACATATCATTCATGCTTTCATTCCTGAAAGTCTTACATTTCTCTTCACCCTCACGTCCACCTACTACCTGATTCTAACGGACATACCTGTAACAATTATCATGGTCTCACAAACATCATATGTTTCTCATGTACTGGCCAAGTACACAGTCCACATACTAGTTTCGCGTCTTCATGTAATCGCCACCTTATGTCCGAATAATTAAGTTTCGGCACGTGTAACATTTTCAAAACTTCATTACCATTCAATTATTATATTTCATTTAAAATTTTTCTTTCACTTGCTGGATTATACTATTACATGCGCCTTCATGTTAAATTTACGTACCTGGGGTCAATTTGTCTTATCACATGCCTTGATGCCGGTCCTAGACCGTATTCACGACTCGTCCTTTCCCAGCAATTATGCTTACCTTACACATAACATACTGTTAGTTTTCTTCAAATACATACTTAAGCACATACTTACCTTTACTTCCTCCCTTAGATCTTGATCGAGTCTCGGATTGTAAGGTTTCCTTATCACATGAGCACACAGGTTTGAGTTCAAGCATTTATCTACTCGTACTTGATTCACTCAAACCAGGGCTCTGATACCAACTTGTAAGACCCTAATACGTAATTGATGAAACGTCGCAGCGGAAATTCGTGCCATAAAATTTCTTTCATTATAAACTTCTTGCCTTACTTGAAGGTCCATTTTAAAATAACTCTTTTACATTAAAATCATCAACCGAACTCATTTACGAAATAAAAGCATAACTTATTTACCACATTACATACTCAAGCATTCCCGTACAATCTCACTTGTAACTCGATCTTCAATCTCTACTCCCCGATGATCCTTCGTGTCTCGTACAACCTGCACTCACCACATACATTCATAACATTAGTTCACATTATAAATATAAACAAAGATTCATCCTCGTATACTTTTCATTCCGTTATCCTTTTACATTTGAGCATTCCATCCGAGCATCAAACCCCTGGTGAGACTACAATATTGTACCTGCATTACTCTTCATTCTCAAGTTACATTAATAATAATTTCAATATTCGAGCCTATTGAAACCTTTCGTACATACATACATACATGCATACTTACATACCTACATACCTACTTACGTACATACATACATTTCTGCATACGTGCATAAGTTCATACATATCTACCTACATACACATGAACATATATACATACATACCTACATACATACATGTATACATACTTACGTACATACATACATACTTTATTCCTTTGTGTACATTCAATCACATCTAATACATACGTACATACGTACATACTTTCATATATGTATACTCATACATCTATTTACATACACCCGAAAACATCAATGCAAACATAAACTCGTCTATACGTACATGCTTACATACTTACATATAGTTATACAATGCATATAACGTAGTTAGATAGCCTTCACACAAGTTTGGAGTTGAAGAATGCGAAAAATATGAAAGAACCAGCGATTGGCGCAAGAAGAAACCCATCTGGTGCAACCTTGTGCCAGTTCTGGTGCAATACAGAAGACATCAGTCAGGGGCGCAACCTTGTGCCAGGGGGGCGCAACCTTGCGCCTGGTTCAGACCTGCAACTTTCAGCTTAACGAATTTTTTATAATTTTGGTCATAACTTTCTCATTTCTTGTCCGTATAACTTCCCGTTTCTTCCCACATGGCCGTAAATTGGTCCTCTATCATAAGGACTCAAAATCTAACATCCGGATTAAGGAAATTTCTAAACCTATAAGCTTTCGGCTAAATATTCAATTATGAATTATTCGACCCGTTCATGTTTTTAATAAACAACTCCTATGTTTATGCCCAAAGCTCACATGAACATTATAACTATGAAACTTCTACATTATCCGGAGTGACATACATGGGGTTTATGAACCCGATTCCCGGTATACGTTAAACTTATTCGTTTCAATCAATTTTACATAACTGAACTTTATTAGCAGAATTTCCTTACACGAAATTCTTCCCTTTAGTCATAACTCAAAACCGAGTCTTTTGACTATTTATCCACGTCTCCGTTTCCCGATTAGCGTACTTATGTGCAATTCTGCCCATTACCCGATTATAATACCGTAGCCATTTCTTACACTTTATTCCGTTATAGCAACAAGACCTCATCTTGACCCGTTATATCTACTTAGCGAAAATTATCGATTTCATACAACCAAATCCATATTTGACTTCAAACATCATGCTTAATTAACTAAAATTCTACCTTACTTAAACAAACTAAGAAGTGATTCCGGAAATCACTTACCTTATGCGTCCGTATTCGTATCCACTTCCTTGTCTCCTTTTGACCCGTTGCCTTCCTTGCTTGAGTCTATCTCAACATGATCCCTATGCTTTCATGTCATCACAATCACATTCTCGTTAGCATACATGATTGTACATATTAACGATCACATCATTTGCATAACTCACATATGGCTCTTTCTTAGTCACTTATAACAAGCATAAGGCATATACCCAAAATCACATCTTTTCAATTTCGTATAATTCATCATGTCATCATATTAGGCTATCACAATGACATTATATACACTTCATACTCATGATGTAATATGCTTACAACCACATGATCAATCAATTACATACTAATGCTTTCATGATCCCATAATAGATGACCGTATTTAGAGTAAATAATCAACATGACTCTACCATCCTTACTTGCTATATATCAACATCAATTTCATTTCATAATCCCAACTAAACCATCCACTAAGCACATAATGTGTACCATACAATGCAAGTGAACAATGCAAGACACTAGTGCACATCTCTACCCAAACGATAAATCAACAAAACCTCCACATGGATTCAATCTTACACATGTTCCTTGTGTAAGTTTACTAACAATTTAATCATTTACACATTATATGCATATTCATCCACTACTTGCATACATTTTCACATAATATTGTCATTTAGTCATTTCATCAAACGCTTGGAGTGCGTACTACTATCTAAGCATAATGTACAAGTAGTCCATGCCTAATCTTCCTAATTCATACACAATTCATCAAATCTTCTTGCTAATCAACAAGTATCATTAACACATAAACATCAACATATTAACACCACATTTCTTTCAATTCATCTCACAAGAATTCATCATATCCATCATAATACATCAACAATCAATAAGAATTGAATATGGATGATCATTCAAGTCATCATCCTTACCAAAAAAAAATGGGTTTCACCTCTAAACATCAAATTAACCCAAACCATGCATAATCTATGTTCTATATGATGATTCTAACATATACTCATGCTCAATTTCATACAAATCCACGGATTAAAACATAACCCACTTCATAAAAGATCATCAATCTTAGTTTTAAAACATACCTTATGATCCCCTTGCTAAGGTGATCATTAATTCATGTTTGGTTGTGACTTTGAGCTTCGATTCACCCTTCAATTTGAAGCTTCTTGAAGAACTAGGGTTTGAACCCAATGTTCTTCTCCAGAACACTCCACGCACACACACACACATGATGTGTGTGTTGTGTGTTTAATTCTTGTTTTATAAAACATTAGTTTTCCGATGTTACAATTTAGCCCCTCGTGTTCACCACTTAAATATAATTGGCACAAACTTTCGTCATTTAATAGTTTTGACTACCCATTTAACTAGGTTAAATAGCCAAGTTATTTATTTCATGATATGTCCTATAGGAACATACGACAAATATAAACATTCGGGTTTTGGGGTGTTACAATCCAGTAGCCCGCGGGCGTGCTTTCAACATCAACGCCCGCCAGGCTCAAGCAGACAACAATGTGGTTAATGGTACGTTCCTTGTGAATGGTATATATGCTTCGTGTTTGTTTGATACTAGAGCAGATAACTGTTTTGTATCGTTTGAATTCGAAAAGCTCCTTAATCGTAAGCGCGCCCATCTCCCCTCAACGTTCGATTTTGAAGTTGCCACTGGAAGAACCGTCGCTGTCAATTCTGTACTACGTGATTATACGCTTGAACTCAACAATCATGTCTTCCCAATCAACCTTATCTCGATGCAGCTTGGTAGTTTTAACATCATAGTAGGCATGGATTTTCTTCATGAGAATCGTGCTGAAGTCGTTTGATTCAATAAAATGATTCGTTTCTTGCTCGCTAATGGTGATCAATTGTGTGTTTACGGTGAAGTCGCATCGAAGAAACTCCAACTTATGTTATGTGTCCAGGCTAGCAAGTATCTCCACAAGGAATACTAAGATTTCTTGGCACACATTGTAGTAGCAGAGAAAAATAAAATTAAGGCAATGGATAAGGTGCCTGTGGTTCGTGATTTTCCTAATGTATTTCCTGATGATCTACCAGGTTTACCTCCGAGTCGTGATATCGACTTCCGAATTGATCTCATTCCTGGAGCAAATCCTGTTGCTAAAGCTCCTTATCGCCTCGCTCCCTCTGAGATGCGCTAACTCTCAAGTCAACTCCAGGAATTACTTGACAAAGGCTTTATTCGCTCTAGTACCTCTCCTTGGGGCGCACCAGTTCTTTTCGTCAAAAAGAAGGACGGATCGTTCCGGATGTGCATCGACTACAGGGAGTTGAATAAGCTGACTATCAAGAATCGTTATCCGCTGCCTCGAATCGATGATTTATTTGATCAGTTACAAGGTGCTACGTGTTTCTCGAAGATTGATTTACGCTCAGGCTATCACCAGTTACGCATTCAAGAGGAAGAGATACCGAAAACCGCCTTTCGCACTCGATACGGCCACTATGAGTTTGTTGTTATGCCCTTTGGTTTAACCAATGCACCCGCGGTTTTCATGGATCTGATGAAACGCGTGTGTAAACCCGTTCTCAACCGCTTCGTCATCGTGTTCATCGATGATATTCTGATCTATTCCAAGTCGAAAGCCGAATACACGCAACATCTACGTTTGGTTCTCGAGTTACTCCAAGGGAATCGACTCTATGCCAAGTTCTCCAAGTGTGAATTTTGGCTAGAGGAGGTTCAATTCCTCGGTCACATTGTCAATAGTCAAGGTATTCACGTCGACCCCGCGAAAATCGAAGCTGTTAAGAATTGGGTTACACCTAAGAACCCGTCTGAAGTCCGTTCTTTTCTCGGACTAGCGGGCTATTATCGCCGATTTATCGAAGGATTCTCTAAAATCGTTGTGCCGCTTACTTCTCTCACGCACAAAGACAAGCCTTTTGTTTGGGGAACTGAACAAGAGAATGCCTTTCGAACTCTCAAGCATATGCTCTGCAATGCTCCTGTTCTCGCTTTACCCGATGGAAACGATGACTTCATAGTCTATTACGATGCCTCAAACCTTGGTCTCAGTTGTGTTCTCATGCAACGGGACCAGGTTATCGCTTACGCGTCTCGACAGCTCAAGATGCACGAGAATAACTATACAACCCACGATCTCGAGCTTGGTGCAGTTGTTTTTGCATTAAAGATTTGGCGACACTACCTTTATGGTACCAAGTGTACGGTCTTCATAGACCATAAGAGCCTGCAACACATCTTGAGTCAAAAGGAACTGAATATACGCCAACACCGATGGGTTGAACTTCTTAATGATTACGACTGTGAGATTCGTTATCATCCTGGCAAAGCAAATGTCGTTGCCGATGCTCTAAGCCGACGAAGCTACTTGCATAGCGTTCGTAATATCCAAGCCCAGCATAATCTCGAAGCTCTTATCCGTGACGCTCAGCATGCTTGTTTTACATAACGCACTTTGAAGAAGGAAAGGATTTTCCATAACGGCGAACAGTTGGTGAATAAATCGAATGGTATATTCCATTATCTAGACTGAATCTGGATCCCCAAGCGCACTAAATTGTGACAAATTCTGCTAGACGAAGCCCACAAATCGTGATATTTTATTCATCCCGGTGCCGATAAGATGTACCAGGACCTTCGCTACAAGTACTGGTGGCCGGGCATGAAGAAAGATATCGCTATCTATGTTTCGAAGTGCCTGACTTGTTCGAAAGTCAAGGCCGAACATCAAAGACCCTCTGGCTTACTCGTCGAACCCGAGATCCCTATGTGGAAATGGAAGAGTATAGCTATGGACTTCATAACGAAACTTCCGCGCACGCCATCAGGTCACGACAACATATGGGTCGTCGCTGACCGTTTGACTAAATCTGCTCATTTTCTGCCGATACAAGAAGACTTTAAGGTAGAAAAAATAGCCCGGATCTACACCGACGAAATTATATGTCGACACGGGACGCCTCGTGACATCATCTCTGACCGCGATGGTCGGTTTACCTTGCATCTTTGGGAAACGTTTCAATCTGCTCTCGGTACTACTCTCAATCTAAGTACCGCTTTCCACCCCCAAACCGACGGTCAGACTGAAAGAACGATTCGTACCTTTGAAGACATGCTTCACTCGTGCGTCATAGATTTCGGTGGTAATTGGGACGCGCACTTACCTTTGGTCGAATTCTCGTACAATAACATTTATCATTCTAGCATCCAAATGGCACCATTTGAGGCATTATATGAAAGAAAATGTCGATCGCCTATTGTATGGCACGAGATCAGAGACGCGCAAATAACCAGTCCTGAGCTGTTGCAAGAAACGACTGAAAAAATCCTCCAAATTCGAGACAATTTACTGAAAGCTCGAAGTCGTCAGAAAAGTTACGCTGATAGACGTCGCAAGCCCCTTGAGTTTGACGTTGGCGATCACGTACTCCTAAAGGTTTCGCCTTGGAAGGGTGTGATCAGATTCGGCAAGAAAGGAAAGCTCGTGCCTCGATATGTTGGACCCTTTAAAATCCTGGAAAGGATTGGCAAGGTGGCCTACAGACTCGAACTACCGGAGGAACTTAGCAACGTCCACCCAACTTTCCACGTTTCAAAACTCAGAAAGTGTCTGGCCGAGCAGGATTTACAAGTGCCACTTGAGGATCTACAAGTGGACGATACATTACACTTCGTGGAAAAGCCTGTCGAGATCATGGATCGAGAAACCAAGAAGCTCAGGCGCTCACGCATTCCCATTGTGAAGGTTCGCTGGGAAGGCAAACGCGGCGCAGAGTTCACCTGGGAACTCGAAAGTGACATGAAGGTGAAGTACCCGCAGTTGTTTGTTACGCCTGCGCCTTAATTTCGGGACGAAATTCCCTAAAGTAGGGGAGGCTGTAACACCCCGTGTTTTGAAAGTCAAAGTACAAGTCAAAGTCAAAGGAAGAAAAGATTGCTAATTGCGATCTGTCACTCCTTGCTTAACTGTGGATTATATACCTTGACTTGTAATCAAATTCTATTATTTGTTTACTTTAGTTGTATTATGTGGAGTATCTATAACAATCGAGGTTTAATCGATGTTAATCGCTAATCTATTTATCGCTTTATCGCTAATCGCATCGCAATCGCAGCTTTAATTGTAGGTTCTGTATATTGTTTTACGTGTGTGTGTGTTATCTATGTGTTACTTGTGCACGTTTACTTTATGTTGTGGTGATTAATCGAAACGCAATTGCAACTCTATCACAACACAATCTAATCGCAAATGCTAAATGCAAGTTAATTATGTTGCTTGTATGTTAGATATAGTATTTATGTGGATATTATTTAAATCTATCGCATCGCTTAATCGACACTCGCTTAGACGCATCGCAATGCTCAACACGCGAAATGAAACATCGAAACCTAACTCGTCGGATCACTTCGATCGAATGACCATTCGATCGAATGGTCATCCGTACGGATGACCATCCGATCGGATGGCCATCTGATCGGTTTGCCATCCGATCCAACACTTGTGCACACCTTTCCTCTTTTGGAAACCTATAAATACCCCCTGTCACATCACTAACAGGTTGTTGATGTGACAGCTCTCTCGTTCGACCAGCACGTTCCAGCCCTCTTTTCTCTCGATTTCTCGCGATTCTTGTAAGTTTTCAACTCAAATCTTGTACATCCATCATCTACACACACTTCTTCATCATTTTCACCTTTGAATCTTCACTTTTAACCGTGAAATCAGCGGATTTGAGGTGTTCTTGGATGATGTCATCATGGGGTTCTTATGAACTTCAAGATTTGGCCTCATTCCACCAAGAACAACTCAGATCTATATGATTTCCACATGATTAAACACTGTTTTCGCATAGATCTAAACATTTTCATAGATTAGGTGGATTGAAAGATGGTTTCACAACTTTCTTTCAACTCTTTTACACTCAATGCACTCAAAACCGATAGAAACGGAACTCATTCAGGCCTTCTGCTCTCCTCTAGTGATGTGTCGGTCTGAGATCTGAATCCTATCAACGGGATAACTGACTTAACGGGTTGCACATGAACAACTGTCATGAACAGTTAACTAATCGGACTGGGGTGATTCCCATCCGATTGGGTAACTCGGACTTGATGGGGTTTCCGTTGTTTAACACGTTGTCATACCGTCTCGATCAACCCGCAAACATTTCAAAACTTAGCAAAATATTTCAAGTTCAAACGATCAGATTGTCGAACGGATTGCCATCCGATCGAACGACAATCCGATCGGATGACATCTGGTCTTCAATACTTAAACATTTTACATTTTCAAAACACAAGTTTATTCAAACGAGTGGTCATCTGATCGGAAGACCATCCGATCGAATGACCATCCTGCTGTGAACTTGTTCTCCAATAAATGTCTCGCTGGACGGATCGCCATCCGATCGAACGACCGTTCGACCGGACGACCTGAAAGGTAGAGATAATTCTTTGTTTTTAAAATGCTACAACGAAAACTTCAAAGCCATCGTACACAAACACATCCATCCCAAACGAAGGACAATCCGACCAGATGACCCTTCGTCACTTAGCTCATTTGCATCGTTTAACGCGTTGTTCTTCACTTATGCTATCGTTAACTGTTCAGGCTAATTACTCAGCGCTCCCTTCAATCCAAGAGAGTGTTTATTTGTTAAACACGATCTGTGAGTATACTCGATCCCCTTTTGCTTTACGCACTTTTAGGTGTTACATACGTTACCTACATTCAAAACACAATCGACACACAACGCAAACACTTTTATACGCTAACCGTTACTGCATGTTATACGTGTTACTCGATGAATGCTTGTATATTATTTTACATAGTTATTGTTGCCTGACACCTTAGCAACGATAGTACTATAGTTTGGACTCAGCAGCTGTCGTGGACAGGGGTTGTTAAGGGCTTTACTTCACGTGTCCCAGTGGGGATATGTGTTGCGCATTCTACAACTCGCAGTCACGTCTGTGCATATTTCATTGTCGATAACCTACTAGCTTCACTTTGCTACATGTTACATGCTGGTTATGCGTAAACGATTTTTGCTATCTATTATACTATTAAACTTGTATGCTCACCTTTACACTATGTGTATTGACCTTGATGTGTGCTGAACAGACTATAAAATATCAACTAAATTAGACTCTCTAAACTAGACACGAAAAGCTTTAAATTTATAACTAAGACCTCTAAACCTAAACCACACAATCGGCAAGTGTACCGATCAATGTAGTATAACCTAGCAAGTCCGAGTATCGAACCCAAAGACTCTATGTATTACGTAAACTAGACTCTAATAGACACCGACTGACGCGACTTAAACTTGTTTGATTGTTTTGGGGGGGGTTACTGAAAATCTAGGAAATCTATATTAACTAAATTAATTAATTAGACTTAGACTAAGACACGAACGGAAACTGAGGTTTGTATTCAGATGAGATTAAAGACTACCTAGACTCGAATCCAGTTTGACTAAGAATGGACTTCTAATGGTATTAAAGTTGTATGGAGCCGGGATCGTAAAATACTAAACCTTAAGGTATTTCAATGCTAAGACTTCCCGACCCTTCTCAGGAAGAAACCTAGGAAACCCTACAAGGCTGTTGTGATTACCGACTGTTAGACTTCCTCTCAGTCCTCTAACGATTCTAAAAGTGCCCTAATATGACTATCTACCTCTCAGCGCGATAATCTAAGGCAATTCTAGGTTCTAACTTGGTTTACTAGACACGGATGCAATTAGGGAACTAAGATCGACTTCTCTCAAAACCTATCTTAGATATATATTGCACTGCGACCTAATAACTAACTCGAGCCTCTCAGCGACAAATTAAGCAGAACACTTGATTTTATTAAATTACTAAATATTACTTCTAAGGTTAATTGTGCACTTTTCACCTTAAAGGATCAAAGGTTTATTATGTGATATAGACACTCACCAAAACCTAAAACCCTAGCCTGATTCTATTCTGTGATAAAGACCGTCACCAAGATTCAAGCGAAGCAATAAACAGTAGTAAAACAATTGTCAAGCATGCATGTGCACCAAATCAGAAATTCTAGAACAAGTTACTTTCAGAAATCAATCCATACGCAAACAATAATAACCATTAAAGAATCCAAACTCAAATCAAACGTTCATCTTATCTAGGTAGTTATAAAAGTTTAGCCAATCATACTAATTAACGAAAACAAATCAAAGTTATCAAATAGAGAATTCATTGTAACAAGTTCTAAGCAAATAATCGACTAAATAAGGGATTAGGAAACCCGATTAGTTCTTCGATTCTTCACTCTCGGCTCGTACCAATGATTCCGGTGCTTCAAGATCTTTAATTGCTCGCCAAAAGTACTCTCAAGTTGCCTCCAGAACTCTCCAATTCGTAACTTTTTGTTTATGATTGATTATCTTGGTTTTATACTAAACCCTAATCGCCCCATAAATCAGACGTAATTCTCTTACCAGTCGCGTAGCGCGACTGGTCTTGCTCTCATGCTCGCGCTACGCTAGAGTCTCAAAAGTCAGCGAAGTCCAACACCACCTCAGTCGCGTAGCGCTAGTGATCACCTTCCATGCTCGCGCTACGCTAGTGGCTTATTTTCACAGAATGTTCACCTCAAAACTCAGCTTTAACACCCCAAAATCCTTGAAATAATTTCTAACTCTTTTTAGCTCCTTCCAATGCATACGATTTAAACGTCAAGCTCGTTTCCACTCAATTTCCAGCCAATTATCATATCAAGACCTGGAAAACCGAACTTTTATCAATAGCACGCAATTCTAAATAAAACTAAACTAAACATAACGAAAGAACGTACAAACTATACACGATATAAGTATGTATTTTGCAATACATCAAATATCCCCACACTTACACTTTTTTCGTCCCCGAAAAAGAATTGTGCAACGGAATCAGAGACAAATCATTACTTGGATCAAAAATTATTTATATCTTATTAAAACCAAGACTTGCGTTAGCTGCGATTGCGAATATACTGATCCTCTTAAACCCGAATCTAATCCTAAGCCCTTATCATGTGAATTTAATTTAAGTGCGGTCAATCCACCTAGGGTCTCACACTAGAATCTACGATCCATCTACTCCCACCTCAAGCTTATAGGACTAAAAGAACGATCAATTGATCAATTCCTAACCGTTTTATATCAAAACCAAGAGAGTAAACAATCAACTCTTTTTTTTTCTTTTCATTTTTTTTTTTTTTATTTCTTGCTTTTTTTCTTTTTTTCTTTTTTTCGCATTCGTGAGACTAGACGATGCTTTCCCTTAACCCAGCGGTATTCCGACTGTAGAGTCGCTATCCCCAATCACAGATTACATAGGTTTCGGTACTTTTATTCGGCAAATCGATTTCACACATCCCAGAGGCAAACCGGCTGTAGAGTCGCTATCCCCAACTCGGAATACGTAGGCCTGTGCTACTTTCATTTAGTTTCTAGCTCACTTTTATTCTATTTTTTTCATTTTTTCTCGCATGATTACAAACTCTAACAGTTTTAACTTATAACGGTGCCCCTTATACTATTATCGGCAGTTTTGATTCCCCATATTTCCCAGGCGAGAACCCACTAGCAGACCGACAATTTAAGGTATTTTAGATCAAAGGGACTTAAAACCAAACCCGGGCCTATCCACATATCCCTAACTAGACGCAAGCTCGATTTATTATCATCTCATATTATTATTATTCAATCCAAGCAACAAATCACCTTTTCTATCATTTTCCGTTTAATTGCAAACTTCTTTTTTATTCGAAAGACATTTTCTGATTTTTTTAATTTTTTTTGAATTTTTCAAATTTTTTAATTTTTTTGTGTTTTTCATATTTATGACTCAAATATTTACAAGTATCCCATCCCCACACTTAGAGATTGCATTGTCCCTAATGCAAGAACGAAAATACGACTCAACAACTACCTACGAAAAGAAACTGCAAACGAAAATAAATAAAATATACAACAACAACAAAAAGGGAAACGACTTAGCTGGTTAGGACAAAAGTCAGTGCCAGCCGTACGAATCTTGAATCCCCCGAACGATCGTATAGCATTCCATTCGCGATCGTTGACTAGTCTGCTTGAGTTTATCAATATAGCAAGTCCGAAATCACCCGAATGGCAATTGAGTACGGGCGGTACAATCCAAACCTGCATAATCAAAACAAAACAAAACCCAACGCAGAACCGACTCTAAAAACGAAAAGACTCAAAAAAAACTACTACTTAGACTCATGGTACAAAATAAAAAACTCTCAAAATACAAACTCTACAAACTATTATCAACTTCTCACAAACTTACGGAGGATCATGGATGTGCAACTCACCCTCCAACATCGCTCTCACCTTACGGGCTGTAGCACTATCATTCCTAAAACTGCCCGCATCGCTCACAACTCTCTCATACTCTCTCAACTCATCATCTGGTGGTTTGAATCTAAAAGTATCATCTCTATACTTATCCCCACACTGAGCCTTGCTCAATGTCTCAAACCTAGACTCTAAACTCACCACCCTCTCTTCTAATTCTACCAACTTCCTATCCGGAGGATCCCCACACTTAAATCCTAGCACATTCTCTAGACCCGGATCACTCATCACCTTCTTCTTACCTGTCTCATCCTTCTCACATTCCCCCACTAACGAAATTGCTTCCACTTTACCACTCGAACCTCTCGAATTCATGACGTTAAACACAACCGCTTCCTCGCCCGCTCTAAGTGTGATAGTGCCTAAAGAGACATCTATTAATGCTTTAGCAGTGTTTAAGAATGGGCGGCCTAAAATTAGCGGTACCTTCTCGTCGGCTTCCATGTCGAGTACGACAAAGTCTACCGGAAAAACAAACTTGTCTACTTTAACTAACAAATTCTCAACTATACCCCTAGGGTACTTAACAGACCGATCGGCTAAAGATAGTGTCATTCGGGTAGGTGCAAGCTCTCCTAGGTCTAGCTTCTCATAAAGAGAAAAGGGCATCAAATTGATACTAGCTCCTAAGTCGGCTAACGCTCGAGTGTTGGTATTACTACCGAATAGACACGGAATAGTGAAAATACCCGGATCGGT
>JARYGA010022824.1:0-24201 GCA_030545235.1 Helianthus tuberosus
TTGTTGCTCAAGGAATAGCCAATGCCATTCCCGCAATCCTTGCTGCTGCCCAGAAACCTGTTGAACCTCAACAAATTATTCCTAGTAAACGTACTCATGAAGACAACTTCAGTAATAGCGTAAACGGAGGCGGCAACGATACTAAAAACAATAATGATATACGGCAAGCCCCAATTCTCAAAATAATGAAAGCTGCAACACCTGGTTGCACTTACAAAGAGTTCCTTGCCTGTAAACCTGTTGAGTTCGCAGGCAATGAAGGGACGACTACGGCACTGCGTTGGTTGGAGAAAATCGAGGCAGTTATTAAAATAAGTAAATGTGCCGAGGAAGACAAGGTCATGTACGCGTCGAATCTTTTTAAAGAAGGGGTGCTAGAATGGTGGAATACGGTACTTCAAGCCAAGGGAAGCGATGTGGCGTATGTCATGAGTTGGGAAGAATTTAAGCGGCTAGTGGAAAGAAAATTATGTCCCGAATATGAAAAAAAACAAATGACGAATAAATTCCTGAATCATCGGATGGTGGGTGTAGATTGTCGAGGATATACTTCGACATTCTTCGAGTATGCTAGAGTGGTACCAACGCTGGCTTCGCCAGAACCGGTACTTATTTCCCGCTATATTTGGGGATTGATTGGCGAAATCCATGATATCGTTAAAGTTGCGAGACCTCGCACTATTGACGATGCTGTGGAATTAGCTAACACCCTAACTGACGGGCACAAGAGAAGAAAATCAGAAAAAAGAAGTGGCCCAAAAGATTACCCAGGGATTCCGTACGGGTAACCGTAATAATTTCAAGAAAAGAGGAACTGGGAAATCTTCCACTATCCCATTTTGCAATACCTGTAAAAGAAAGCATTTTGGAAGATGCAAAGAGTATTGCAATTTCTGCAAAATTCCAGGACATCAAGAAGAAGATTGCAGGAAGAAGAAATCAACGATCTGCTATAACTGTGGAGAAGCTGGTCATTTTAGACCACACTGCCCAAAATTAGTCAAACCAGCTGATAACAAAGCCAAACCTGCAGAAGGAACTACCAAGAAAAACGTAAGAGCTTTCCAACTGACCACGCAGGAAGCTGAACTGATTCCTAACGTAATAGCTGGTACGTTCTTACTTAGTTCACAATGTTTATGCAAAAGTATTATTTGACTCTGGTGCAAACTAAAGTTTTATAAATACTTCATTCTGCCAAGCTCTTAATCTACCCTTAACCAATCTTAGGCAGATTTTTACAGTTGAAACGGCAGATGGAAATTTTGTTAACATAAATAAGGTTTTGCAAGAAGGAAAGATAGAACTCTTAGGTCATAAATTCTCTACAAACCTGTTACCTATGAATTTAGCTGGATTTGATGTTGTGTTAGGAATGGATTGGTTAGTAGCCAACCATGCTCGAATCCTTTGTGATAAGAACTCAATAGATATTCGTGCACCCACCGGAGAAGTAATTATGATTACAGGGGATAAGCCACGTAAACCCATGAAATTCATTTCAATAATGAAAGTTGCTAATTATGAAAGAAAGCAAGGAATAGTGTATATGATTTCGGTAATCATTAGCACTAAGGGTAAGGAACTTAAGGAAATTCCTGTAGTATCAGAATACTCGGATGTATTTCCAGAAGAGTTACCAGGATTACCACCAGATAGAGAGGTAGAATTTAGAATTCATTTAATTCCTGGAACTACACCAGTAGCCAAGGCACCTTATCGATTAGCAGCCACAGAAATGTTAGAATTGAAAAAGCAGTTAGATGAATTACTGAGCAAAGGATTTATATGATGTGTTAAAAATGCAACATATAAATTTCATCAAATGAGGCATAAAACTAACCTTTTTTAGTACTAATGTTGGAAAAAGTGTGCTTTTGTCTTCCTTTTGTATTTTCAGGATTAAATGAGCTCAAATTAACAAAAGAAGCAAAAAGACATCAAAATCTAACATAAATACAAGAAAAGGAACAAGACGTGACATGCCCGACCCCACGACAGCATCTTCCCAAGCAAAACAAGAGATCAGAAGCCTGAACACGCCCCGTGCTCAGCCAGCACGGGGGCGTGCCCAAGTGTCAGCAGAAAAGACAAAGTGGTAGAAGCTTCTATTGCCCACCACGGGGCCGTGCTCAGCGGACACTGGGCCGTGGTCAACTATAAGATTCGCACAATCCAGCAAATCTGCATAGTACAAAGATTCTTCTGCACCACGGGGTCGTGCTCAGCGGACACGGGGGCGTGGTCAACTAAAAAGACAAAACTGCACTAAATGAAGAAAGAGAAGGATGTGGACACGGGGCCGTGCCCACTGGACACGGGGCCGTGCCCGAGCTTCTGTTCAGCCTATAAATAGAAGTGCTTGGCTCAAGCTCAAACCATCCCTTGGCACACCACATCTCTCACACTTCACCCACCACTCACCACCACCATAACACCATCATCCACCACCATCATCCATTGTCCATCGTAGAGTGTGTGAGTCGTCTCGGGATCCAAGATTGATCGTAAGAGTTCTTGACAATCAAGGCCATGTTTGCCTAAGTCTCTTACATCACTTGGTGAAGACAAAGTGTCTAGTGTAATACTTTTTATTTCTAATCTTTTGCACTTTTTATTTGGTTTTGTATTAATGACTTTAATAACTAGTTGCTTATGTTGAAGGTGATATTTCCTTATCGTTTGTCCGTGGTGTCTTGGCATTATTTTACTGTCTATATAAAATAAAAGATTTTCACCATTCATATCTCCACGGTCTATATGGAGGTATGTTGGCTACCTGGTCGGGGTTAAGGGAACGGTTTGGTAAAGGTCTTGCCATCTTCCAATAATCCACCCTTTTAAGATTGTATCATTGCTGACTCAAACTACTGGGGTGAGGGTAACGTCACCTTCAAAAGAGGGGCCTACTACAATAACTAAGATAATCTCTTAAATATGTGCAAGAGTGCGGAAATAATCAAAGGTTACACTAGATACGAGTCGGAACCAAGTGATTCATCTTGTCTATCTGTTTTTCTTTTTATTTTTATTTTCAACATTTTAGTTAGTTTTTATTTTTCTTAGTTTAAAACATTTTTCTAAACTTTTTATTTTGATTAGACGTTGAGGATAAACCGGTACTAAAAGCTCTTGTGTCCTTGGACGACCTCGGTATCTTGCCAACACTATACTACGCTCACGATGGGTGCACTAGCCCATATGTGTGTTTAGTGTTAGTAAAATATCGTGTTTTATAAATTTAAAACTTGGCTAAAAATAAGTGTTAAAGGGGCTTAAAATATACACCTAATATATATAACACTTCACACGCATCAAGTTTTTGGCGCCGCTGCCGGGGACACAAGGATTTTAAGAAAGCTTAAAATCGACGGCCCAATCAGTTTTTCAAAACCTTTTTAAACGCGCGCACATTTTTCTGCATTTTAGTTTAGATTTGCATTTACAGTAACCTGTACACGGGGCCGTGTTCACTGAACACGGGGCCGTGCTGCACATTTTCATAAAAACACCCAGTAACAGTAGCTTGAACACGGGCCGTGCTCACTGAACACGCCCCGTGCTCAACGAAATCAGTAAATTTAATTAAAACGCCCAGATACAGATTCTGAACACGGGGCCGTGTCCACTGAACACGGGGCCGTGTCCAGCCTCTGTTTCCGTTTTTATTTTTGTTTTCTGATCTCGAGACTTGGTTGTGGTCTGCTGAGTGATTCTTATGGATCAATACTCAGGAGGTTACAACTACACCTATGAGGAGGATGATTATAGGGGTAACTATTGCACTAATTGTCGTAACACATGCTCGGTTCAATATAATCACTCATATCAACCATCCAATTCATACACCTACTATGAGGAGCCCAGGTACGAGCCATCGACTTCATACACATCCTATGAAGACCAAAGGTATGAACCTCCTCCCTCATACTCATATTTTGATGAACCAAGGTATGAGCCTCCATACTCATACTTTGAGGAACCAAGATATGAGCCACCACCTTCATATGCTTATTATGAGGAACCATGGCGTGAATAACCCACCTCATATGAGTATTATGAAGAACAAAACTACGAACCTTATCCATCATATGCTTACAATGAAGAACAATGGTGCGAACCATCGACTTCATATGGGTATTATGAGGAACAAAGGGTCGAACAACCGGATTCAAGCTTAGAAAATCCCGATTCTTTTTCTATAACCTAAGTAACCGAGAGGATATTAGAACACATTAGAGTTATCGATCGATGTATAAAAGAATCTCGCGCAAGGGAAGAGGAGTCCCGCGCAAGAGAAGAATTAAAAAAGGAAGAGATAACTGAAAGTGTAAAAATGGAAGAACAAATAAGTGAAAAACCTACACATGAGTTAAACAAAGAAAAAGGTGAGTCCAACAAAGTTAAAATTCAAGAAGAGTCTAATTTTGAAGAAATTAATCTCTTGTCACCTTCTTTTGAAAATCATTGTTTAGTACCCACTCATGCTAAGTTTTTAAAAGAGTTAAACACTAACACTAAAATTGACGAAACGATAAGTGTTAAGTTAACTAATGATCAAACTTCGCTAATAAAAGAAGACCCATTTGAAATTAACATTACACCGGTTCCATGTTTCTTTCAAAATTCGTTTATTAGTAATGTCACAATCGATAAAGAACTTTGTGTTAACATAATGCCTAACTACATTTTCGAAAAATTAAGTATTAGTGATTTTTCTCCACTTCAAATACCCATTTTTCTATCCAATCGGAAAGTAATAAAATCAATCGGTATAGTTGAGGATGTCTTGGTTCAAAAAAATCAAATGGTAGTCCCCACCGACTTTGTCATCCTCGATGACGCTCCTCTAGTGTTAGGACGACCATTTGTAAAAACTCACGAAGCTTTGAAAAACCGGAAGTACAACAATCTACTTCTTCAATTAGGGGCATTCAAAAAAAGTGTCGACCTTGAGCGATCAATGAAATATCCATTCGGCAATGACGACCCCCTAATTGAAGATGAGCCAGAACCACCTGATAAGGTGGGTCTAGCCAAGGACCCTTATAAACGTGGCGCACCACGGAGGCATTCCGCGGAACTATCCGTAGTTTTAGTTTAGATTAACTTTTACGTTTTCTAGTTTAGTTTTTAATTTTCAGGAATAAAACACACTCGGGATGGTGAAGGATGATAAGGGAAGCTTGAACCAACACCCCATACACAAAAACAGAGCCTCCCGACGATTTTTCTTCATTACAGCAAGTTCAGCACGGGGCCGTGCTCACCCCAACACGCCCCGTGCCCGAGGTTCTGTAGAAAATGCCCAGTTCAGGTACCTGGACACGGGGCCGTGCTCACTGGACACGCCCCCGTGCCCAGCCTTCTGTTTACTTTTGGTACTGGCAGTCTGGACACTGGGCCGTGCTCAGCCAACACCTCCCCGTGTTCAGCTACCCAGTACCATAAAATCATGTTTTTAACCCACTTTTACACATTTTAATCAACCGAAAAACTTATTTTTGGGACACAATGAGGACAATGTGTAATTTAAGTGTGGGGGGGATGCTAGAACCTTGAATCTTGCAAGTCCTAATTACAAGCCTTACACAAAACTCTATTGGAACCGCTAATCACCCCAAATTTTTTTCAAAAATTTTCATTTTTTTTACTTGTCTTGGTTTAACTTGGGAATTTCAAATTCTAAAAAGGTTATATTTTTACAAATTTACAACCGATAGCGTCGTGATAAAAAGAACCAACATAAGAAAATTATGAAAAGGCATGGCAAGCTTAGTTAAAATTTGATTATATATACTTGATCACATAAAAACCCATTCCCACAAAAGTGAGTTTTGAGCCTTTATTGAGCATACAAATATATATCTTTAAACTAAATGCTCATCTTTCGTTTCTTGTGTGAATAGCCGCTTGGTTTCTTACAACTCTAGAACTTGCCACGACGATACATTCCCGGTCCTTACCAACTTAAACCCGAGTAAGTAAATGATGGAGGCATTAGGACTAACCCTTTTTATTTCTACACCATTTTTTTTCTTTTTTTTTACCACCTACCCAAAATCCCCCTAGTTAGCCCCTTTGAGCCTAAACCTTTTCATTTCATAACCCAAACCAAACACCCTTTCACCCACCAAAACCTTTTTCATTTTTAACTCTTTGTTTTAGTAACTAGCTCGGTTTTTCGTATGACTCTTCCAAAAAAAAAATGTGTGTTGATGATGAAGCAAAAGAAAATAAACAAACAAGTTCATCAAAAATAACTTTGTTTGAATAATAGCTTCATCAAAAATAAGAGTTACAAAAAAAAAGTCTTACGAAAACCGACGCTTGTTACGTTTTTAGCCTTTTCCACTAACCACTAACCCAACCACCTACCTTTAACCCAAGCCTAACCCTTCACCCAAAAGTCCTCTTGATATTTACAAAGGTGTATAGTTAAAAAGGAGGAGGATTGATTGCTTGGCAAGCTTATGGTAGGAGTAAGTTCCATGATTCTCTCGAGTGATCCACTAAAATACATCTTCAGCCGAGTGTTGAGTGATCCCCCGTGAGGTATGTGAACTTGTATATAAATAGAATTTTAAAGAGGCATGTTATGCCCTAATAAGTAATTTATCTTATGAAAAGTTTTAAATAAATCATGACGAATAGGATTGTAAATAAATAAAAATTAAATTAAATAAAGAATCTTGGAAATCCCGACACTCTACGACAAGACCAAAAACCTTCTTCTCTACCCATTCCATTTGGGTGTGTAATAGCCACATATTAAAGAGTTTTGCTTGAGGACAAGCAAAGATTCAAGTGTGGGGGTATTTGATGTGTTAAAAATGCAACATATAAATTTCATCAAATGAGGCATAAAACTAACCCTTTTTTAGTACTAATGTTGGAAAAAAGTGTGCTTTTGTCTTCCTTTTGTATTTTCAGGATTAAATGAGCTCAAATTAATAAAAGAAGTAAAAAGACATCAAAATCTAACATAAATACAAGAAAAGGAACAAGACGTGACATGCCCGACCCCACGACAGCATCTTCCCAAGCAAAACAAGAGATCAGAAGCCTGAACACGCCCCGTGCTCAGCCAGCACGGGGGCGTGCCCAAGTGTCAGCAGAAAAAACAAAGTGGTAGAAGCTTCTATTGCCCACCACGGGGCCGTGCTCAGCGGACACGGGGCCGTGGTCAACTATAAGATTCGCACAATCCAGCAAATCTGCATAGTACAAAGATTCTTCTGCACCACGGGGTCGTGCTCAGCGGACACGGGGGCGTGGTCAACTAAAAAGACAAAAATGCATTAAATGAAGAAAGAGAAGGATGTGGACACGGGGCCATGCCCACTGGACACGGGGCCGTGCCCGAGCTTCTGTTCAGCCTATAAATAGAAGTGCTTGGCTCAAGCTCAAACCATCCCTTGGCACACCACCTCTCTCACACTTCACCCACCACTCACCACCACCATAACACCATCATCCACCACCATCATCCATTGTCCATCGTAGAGTGTGTGAGTCGTCTCGGGATCCAAGATTGATCGTAAGAGTTCTTGACAATCAAGGCCATGTTTGCCTAAGTCTCTTACATCACTTGGTGAAGACAAAGTGTCTAGTGTAATACTTTTTATTTCTAATCTTTTGCACTTTTTATTTCGTTTTGTATTAATGACTTTAATAACTAGTTGCTTATGTTGAAGGTGATCTTTCCTTATCGTTTGTCCGTGGTGTCTTGGCATTATTTTACTGTCTATATAAAATAAAAGATTTTCACCATTCATATCTCCACGGTCTATATGGAGGTATGTTGGCTACCTGGTTGGGGTTAAGGGAACGGTTTGGTAAAGGTCTTGCCATTGTTCAGCGTTTAGAGGTCCTGCAATGGACCTGGGTCAAATTTAGTAGGACCTCCTTCAATACTTAACGGTATCGGATGGCGGGGGTCCAAACTCTTTGATCCCCTCATAAGTTAACTACTATTAATACTATAACCCGGCTATTTAGGACTGTATCCCTGCTGACTCAGACTACTTAGTCGAGGGTAACGTCACCTCCAAAAGAGGGGCCTACCATAATTTGCATTAATAACTTAATTAATTATCTTCCAATAATCCACCCTTTTAGGATTGTATCCTTGCTGACTCAAACTACTGGGGTGAGGGTAACGTCACCTTCAAAAGAGGGGCCTACTACAATAACTAAGATAATCTCTTAAATATGTGCAAGGGTGCGGAAACAATCAAAGGTTACACTAGATACGAGTCGGAACCAAGTGATTCATCTTGTCTATCTGTTTTTCTTTTTATTTTTATTTTCAACATTTTAGTTAGTTTTTATTTTTCTTAGTTTAAAAAATTTTTCTAAACTTTTTATTTTGATTAGACGTTGAGGATAAACCGGTACTAAAAGCTCTTGTGTCCTTGGACGACCTCGGTATCTTGCCAACACTATACTACGCTCACGATGGGTGCACTTGCCCATATGTGTGTTTAGTGTTAGTAAAATATCGTGTTTTATAAATTTAAAACTTGGGTAAAAATAAGTGTTAAAGGGGCTTAAAATATACACCTAATATATATAACACTTCACACGCATCAAGTTTTTGGCGCCGCTGCCGGGGACACAAGGATTTTAAGAAAGCTTAAAATCGACGGCCTAATCAGTTTTTCAAAACCTTTTTAAACGCGCGCACATTTTTCTGCATTTTAGTTTAGATTTGCATTTACAGTAACCTGTACACGGGGCCGTGTTCACTGAACACGGGGCCGTGCTGCACATTTTCATAAAAACACCCAGTAACAGTAGCTTGAACACGGGCCGTGCTCACTGAACACGCCCCGTGCTCAACGAAATCAGTAAATTTAATTAAAACGCCCAGATACAGATTCTGAACACGGGGCCGTGTCCACTGAACACGGGGCCGTGTCCAGCCTCTGTTTCCGTTTTTATTTTTGTTTTCTGATCTCGAGACTTGGTTGTGGTCTGCTGAGTGATTCTTATGGATCAATACTCAGGAGGTTACAACTACACCTATGAGGAGGATGATTATAGGGGTAACTATTGCACTAATTGTCGTAACACATGCTCGGTTCAATATAATCACTCATATCAACCATCCAATTCATACACCTACTATGAGGAGCCCAGGTACGAGCCATCGACTTCATACACATCCTATGAAGACCAAAGGTATGAACCTCCTCCCTCATACTCATATTTTGATGAACCAAGGTATGAGCCTCCATACTCATACTTTGAGGAACCAAGATATGAGCCACCACCTTCATATGCTTATTATGAGGAACCATGGCGTGAATAACCCACCTCATATGAGTATTATGAAGAACAAAACTACGAACCTTATCCATCATATGCTTACAATGAAGAACAATGGTGCGAACCATCGACTTCATATGGGTATTATGAGGAACAAAGGGTCGAACAACCGGATTCAAGCTTAGAAAATCCCGATTCTTTTTCTATAACCGAAGTAACCGAGAGGATATTAGAACACATTAGAGTTATCGATCGATGTATAAAATAATCTCGCTCAAGGGAAGAGGAGTCCCGCGCAAGAGAATAATTAAAAAAGGAAGAGATAACCGAAAGTGTAAAAATGGAAGAACAAATAAGTGAAAAACCTACACATGAGTTAAACAACGAAAAAGGTGAGTCCAACAAAGTTAAAATTCAAGAAGAGTCTAATTTTGAAGAAATTAATCTCTTGTCACCTTCTTTTGAAAATCATTGTTTAGTACCCACTCATGCTAAGTTTTTAAAAGAGTTAAACACTAACACTAAAATTGACGAAACGATAAGTGTTAAGTTAACTAATGATCAAACTTCGCTAATAAAAGAAGACCCATTTGAAATTAACATTACACCGGTTCCATGTTTCTTTCAAAATTCATTTATTAGTAATGTCACAATCGATAAAGACCTTTGTGTTAACATAATGCCTAACTACATTTTCGAAAAATTAAGTATTAGTGATTTTTCTCCACTTCAAATACCCATTTTTCTATCCAATCGGAAAGTAATAAAATCAATCGGTATAGTTGAGGATGTCTTGGTTCAAACAAATCAAATGGTAGTCCCCACCGACTTTGTCATCCTCGATGACGCTACTCTAGTGTTAGGACGACCATTTGTAAAAACTCACGAAGCTTTGAAAAACCGGAAGTACAACAATCTACCTCTTCAATTAGGGGCATTCAAAAAAAGTGTCGACCTTGAGCGATCAATGAAATATCCATTCGGCAATGACGACCCCCTAATTGAAGATGAGCCAGAACCACCTGATAAGGTGGGTCTAGCCAAGGACCCTTATAAACGTGGCACACCACGGAGGCATTCCGCGGAACTATCCATAGTTTTAGTTTAGATTAACTTTTACTTTTTCTAGTTTAGTTTTTAATTTTCAGGAATAAAACACACTCGGGATGGTGAAGGATGATAAGGGAAGCTTGAACCAACACCCCATACACAAAAACAGAGCCTCCCGACGATTTTTCTTCATTACAGCAAGTTCAGCACGGGGCCGTGCTCACCCCAACACACCCCGTGCCCGAGGTTCTGTAGAAAATGCCCAGTTCAGGTACCTGGACACGGGGCCGTGCTCACTGGACACGCCCCCGTGCCCAGCCTTCTGTTTACTTTTGGTACTGGCAGTCTGGACACTGGGTCGTGCTCAGCCAACACCACCCCGTGTTCAGCTACCCAGTACCATAAAATCTTGTTTTTAACCCACTTTTACACATTTTAATCAACCGAAAAACTTATTTTTGGGACACAATGAGGACAATGTGTAATTTAAGTGTGGGGGGGATGCTAGAACTTTGAATCTTCCAAGTCCTAATTACAAGCCTTACACAAAACTCTATTGGAACCGCTAATCACCCCAAATTTTTTTCAAAAATTTTCATTTTTTTTACTTGTCTTGGTTTAACTTGGGAATTTCAAATTCTAAAAAGGTTATATTTTTACAAATTTACAACCGATAGCGTCGTGATAAAAAGAACCAACATAAGAAAATTATGAAAAGGCATGGCAAGCTTAGTTAAAATTTGATTATATATACTTGATCACATAAAAACCCATTCCCACAAAAGTGAGTTTTGAGCTTTTATTGAGCATACAAATATATATCTTTAAACTAAATGCTCATCTTTCGTTTCTTGTGTGAATAGCCGCTTGGTTTCTTACAACTCTAGAACTTGCCACGACGATACATTCCCGGTCCTTACCAACTTAAACCCGAGTAAGTAAATGATGGAGGCATTAGGACTAACCCTTTTTATTTCTACACCATTTTTTTTCTTTTTTTTTACCACCTACCCAAAATCCCCCTAGTTAGCCCCTTTGAGCCTAAACCTTTTCATTTCATAACCCAAACCAAACACCCTTTCACCCACCAAAACCTTTTTCATTTTTAACCCTTTGTTTTAGTAACTAGCTCGGTTTTTCGTATGACTCTTCCAAAAAAAAAATGTGTGTTGATGATGAAGCAAAAGAAAATAAACAAACAAGTTCATCAAAAATAACTTTGTTTGAATAATAGCTTCATCAAAAATAAGAGTTACAAAAAAAAAGTCTTACGAAAACCGACGCTTGTTACGTTTTTAGCCTTTTCCACTAACCACTAACCCAACCACCTACCTTTAACCCAAGCCTAACCCTTCACCCAAAAGTCCTCTTGATATTTACAAAGGTGTATAGTTAAAAAGGAGGAGGATTGATTGCTTGGCAAGCTTATGGTAGGAGTAAGATCCATGCCGCTCTCGAGTGATCCACTAAAATACATCTTCAGCCGAGTGTTGAGTGATCCCCCGTGAGGTATGTGAACTTGTATATAAATAGAATTTTAAAGAGGCATGTTATGCCCTAATAAGTAATTTATCTTATGAAAAGTTTTAAATAAATCATGACGAATAGGATTGTAAATAAATAAAAATTAAATTAAATAAAGAATCTTGGAAATCCCGACACTCTACGACAAGCCCAAAAACCTTCTTCTCTACCCATTCCATTTGGGTGTGTAATAGCCACATATTAAAGAGTTTTGCTTGAGGACAAGCAAAGATTCAAGTGTGGGGGTATTTGATGTGTTAAAAATGCAACATATAAATTTCATCAAATGAGGCATAAAACTAACCCTTTTTTAGTACTAATGTTGGAAAAAAGTGTGCTTTTGTCTTCCTTTTGTATTTTCAGGATTAAATGAGCTCAAATTAACAAAAGAAGCAAAAAGACATCAAAATCTAACATAAATACAAGAAAAGGAACAAGACGTGACATGCCCGACCCCACGACAGCATCTTCCCAAGCAAAACAAGAGATCAGAAGCCTGAACACGCCCCGTGCTCAGCCAGCACGGGGGCGTGCCCAAGTGTCAGCAGAAAAGACAAAGTGGTAGAAGCTTCTATTGCCCACCACGGGGCCGTGCTCAGCAGACACGGGGCCGTGGTCAACTATAAGATTCGCACAATCCAGCAAATCTACATAGTACAAAGATTCTTCTGCACCACGGGGTCGTGCTCAGCGGACACGGGGGCGTGGTCAACTAAAAAGACAAAACTGCATTAAATGAAGAAAGAGAAGGATGTGGACACGGGGCCGTGCCCACTGGACACGGGGCCGTGCCCGAGCTTCTGTTCAGCCTATAAATAGAAGTGCTTGGCTCAAGCTCAAACCATCCCTTGGCACACCACCTCTCTCACACTTCACCCACCACTCACCACCACCATAACACCATCATCCACCACCATCATCCATTGTCCATCATAGAGTGTGTGAGTCGTCTCGGGATCCAAGATTGACCGTAAGAGTTCTTGACAATCAAGGCCATGTTTGCCTAAGTCTCTTACATCACTTGGTGAAGACAAAGTGTCTAGTGTAATACTTTTTATTTCTAATCTTTTGCACTTTTTATTTGGTTTTGTATTAATGACTTTAATAACTAGTTGCTTATGTTGAAGGTGATCTTTCCTTATCGTTTGTCCGTGGTGTCTTGGCATTATTTTACTGTCTATATAAAATAAAAGATTTTCACCATTCATATCTCCACGGTCTATATGGAAGTATGTTGGCTACCTGGTCGGGGTTAAGGGAACGGTTTGGTAAAGGTCTTGCCATTATTCAGCGTTTAGAGGTCCTGCAATGGAGCTGGGTCAAATTTAGTAGGACCTCCTTCAATACTTAACGGTATTGGATTGCGGGGGTCCAAACTCTTTGATCCCCTCATAAGTTAACTACAATTAATACTATAACCCGGCTATTTAGGACTGTATCCCTGCTGACTCAGACTACTTAGTCGAGGGTAACGTCACCTCCAAAAGAGGGGCCTACCATAATTTGCATTAATAACTTAATTAATTATCTTCCAATAATCCACCCTTTTAGGATTGTATCCTTGCTGACTCAAACTACTGGGGTGAGGGTAACGTCACCTTCAAAAGAGGGGCCTACTACAATAAGTAAGATAATCTCTTAAATATGTGCAAGAGTGCGGAAATAATCAAAGGTTACACTAGATACGAGTCGGAACCAAGTGATTCATCTTGTCTATCTGTTTTTCTTTTTATTTTTATTTTCAACATTTTAGTTAGTTTTTATTTTTCTTAGTTTAAAACATTTTTCTAAACTTTTTATTTTGATTAGACGTTGAGGATAAACCGGTACTAAAAGCTCTTGTGTCCTTGGACGACCTCGGTATCTTGCCAACACTATACTACGCTCACGATGGGTGCACTTGCCCATATGTGTGTTTAGTGTTAGTAAGATATCGTGTTTTATAAATTTAAAACTTGGCTAAAAATAAGTGTTAAAGGGGCTTAAAATATACACCTAATATATATAACACCTCACACGCATCATTATACAACCTAGTTCATCCTCGTGGGGAGCACCAGTTTTGTTTGTGAAAAAGAAAGATGGATCGATGCGAATGTGTATCGATTATAGAGAATTGAATAAAGTTACAATTAAGAATCGATACCCATTACCTAGGATTGATGATCTTTTTGATCAATTGCAAGGAGCTAGATACTTTTCTAAGATAGATTTACGCTCCGGATATCATCAATTGAAGGTACAAGAAGAAGACATACCTAAAACTGCTTTCAGAACTAGGTATGGTCATTACGAGTTTACAGTCATGCCCTTTGGTTTAACAAATGCTCCAGCAGCATTTATGGACATGATGAATAGGATCTGTAAACCGTACTTGGATAAATTCGTTATTGTCTTTATCGACGATATCCTTATTTATTCCAAAAGCCAGGAGGAGCATTGTGAGCACCTGCATACACTCTTAACTTTGTTAAGAAAAGAGAAGCTCTACGCCAAATTCTCGAAGTGTGAATTTTGGCTACAAGAAGTGCGATTTTTAGGACACATGGTGAATCACGAAGGTATTCACGTAGATCCTGCTAAGATAGAAGCAATCACCAAATGGAAGGTCCCGCAATCAGCTACAGAAGTTAGAAGTTTTCTAGGATTAGCTGGGTACTATAGCCGTTTTTAAAGGATTTTTCTAAGATAGTTGTACCATTAACTAAGCTAACCTGTAAATCGATTAAGTTTGAATGGGGACCTAAGCAAGAAGAGGCCTTTAGGATTTTGAAACAAAGATTAACCAACACCCCAATTCTTGCTTTACCAGAAGGGACTGAAGATTTTGAAGTTTACTGCGATGCTTCTAAGCTAGGATTAGGATGTTTGCTAATGCAACGCAAGAAAGTAATTGCGTATGCCTCACGGCAATTGAAAAAGCACGAGGAAAACTATACGACTCATGACTTAGAATTAGGAGCCATAATTTTTGCCCTTAAAATTTGGAGACACAATCTGTATGGAAGTAAGTTTACTGTCTATACAGACCATAAGAGCTTAAGATATATATTTGGGTAAAAAGAATTAAACATGAGGCAAAGGAGATGGATGGAAATCCTAAGCGACAACGACTGTGATATTCAGTATCACGAAGGAAAGGCAAACGTAGTTGCAGATGCCTTAAGTCGTAAATATCATGAAAAACAATGACGAGTTCGTGCTCTTAGATTAAGTTTACAATTAGACTTAATGGAACAACTGAAGAATGTTCAGGAAACAGCAATCAAGGATGATGCTGAAGGAATGAAAGGAAGAATAAAGGAATTAGAGCAAGGAAGTGATGGAATTTGGAGATTCCATAAGAAAAGAATTTGGGTTCCTAGGTAGGGAGAATTAAGAAATAAGATTTTAGAAGAAGCCCATAAATCCAGATATACCATGCATCCTGGTAACAATAAGATGTACCAAAATTTAAGGAATAATTTATGGTGGATAGGGATGAAAAAGGACATAGCTAGATATGTTTCTAAATGTCTTACTTGTTCACAAGTTAAGGCAGAACACCAGAAACCTTCAGGTCTACTACAACAATTAGAAATGCCTGTGTGGAAATGGGAACTTATAACAATGGACTTTGTTACTAAGTTACCCAAAACAAGAAAAGGTAATGACGCGATTTGGGTAATTGTGGATCGATTAACCAAATCAGCTCATTTTCTACCCATGAAAGAAACCTTTAGCATGGAAAGGTTAGCCAAGTTGTATGTAGACGAAATAGTATCCTTACATGGAGTTCCACTCTCCATTGTATCGGATAGAGATAGTCGTTTTACTTCCCACTTCTGGACAAGTTTCCAGAAAGCTATGGGAACCCGACTAAATTTAAGTACTGCATATCATCCTCAAACAGACGGGCAAAGTGAGAGAACGATACAAACTCTGGAAGACATGCTCCGAGCATGTGTGATAGATTTTGGTGGAAACTGGGATGATCACCTGCCTTTAATCGAATTATCCAATAACAATAGTTATCATGCAAGCATAGAAGCTGTCCCATTTGAAGCACTATATGGACGAAAGTGTAGAACTCCAGTTTGCTGGGCAGAAATAGGAGAAAATCAATTATCAGGTCCTGAAATAGTACAAGAAACTACCGACAAGATTACTCAAATCAAGGAAAGACTGAAAACGGCTCGGGATCGTCAGAAAAGTTATGCCAATAATCGACGAAAGCCACTAGAGTTTCAAGTTGGAAACAAGGTGCTCTTAAAGGTTTCTCCTTGGAAAGGAGTAGCTCGGTTCGGTAAGAAAGGAAAACTGAGTCCAAGATACGTAGGACCATTCCCAGTAATACAACAAATAGGATCAGTTGCTTATCGCTTACAGCTACCAGAGGAGCTAGCTGGAGTACATGACGTGTTTCATGTATCCAATCTCAAGAAATGTCTATCGGACGAATCTCTGATGGTACCTCTTCAAGATTTAGAGGTAAATAAGAAATTAAAATTTATTGAGAAGCCATAACAAATAGAAGACAGAAAAATCAAGTTTCTCAAGCACAAGCGACTAGTGCTGGTCAAAGTCAAGTGGGATTCGAAGAGAGGACCTGAGTACACTTGGGAGCTGGAATCAGAGATGAAGCAAAAGTACCCTCACTTATTCCAGTAAATCTCGAGGACGGGATTTTATTAAGGTGGGGAGGATGTAACAACTCTCATTAAAATTACCATTTATTATCCTATTTTTTCCAATAGGAAACCCTAATTAAGACACCCAAGTGATATTGCATGACCCCTAAAATTTTCAGAACAGTTGAAATCAGGATCAGGGCCCCTTAAACTCAAGGGGGGTATTCCCTAAATTATGTTTATCTGCTCAAAACGATTCTAAAACACGTAATTTCGAATTTCGTCGACTCAGTAGGGCTAAGTAGGTGACAAAGCAGGCCTAGCCTACTTTGGGTTTCCCCGCGACACACGAGAGGTGCAGGAGATCCTGTCGCGACACGCGGGAGGTACCAAATCGGGCTATAAATTCAGGGGCTTGGGACTTGATCAGTTTGCATGTTTCGACGAAAAATTTCTTTACGTACCTTAAGTTATACGTTGTTTCCTTCAAAAACACACATTGTCCTAAACCTCTGTTGCGATAACAGGGTAATAACTCGATCGCTGCTACGATTCAATGCCCGATCAATTGAAACTATCCGAAGAATGTTTAAGTGCTGCTCAAATTAGGGTTATGCTTTGTCATTCATCGTAAAATTCGATGGATGTTTAAGTATTGCACTTTGTCATTCGTCGTGAGGGTTTTAATCTCGTGAGTTATCGTAAATGTTGTATTAGTTACTGACCTAGTTCGTGTGCATTTTTGTTTAAAATTAGGTTATCAGGCTTATCAGTAGGCTAAACTCTGCCCGTTAAACTTGCAATGTGAGTCATTCTCTTTTTATCAACTGTTTTTACTAAATCTCAAATTATTTTCAAAAGTTATAATTACAGGGATTAAGTCGTGGTTATCTTGAATCACTGGCAAGTGGGGTATTGTGCACATTACTAATTTCTCACGGTTAGGCTAATAAATCCTAACAGTGATAATCATCACTACTTGGGGAAAGACCCAATAGTGGTATGACCATCGTCACTGTTAGGGGTCATTTTCTTAACATACGTATCCTGACCAATATCCTGCCTTTGTTTGTTTATTTGTGACCAGGATGCTGGAAGAGGATATTGCTAACATCTTGGGCGATATCCTGAGGTTTATTGAATTAACCACGTGCAGGTTGAAGGCTGAGACTTGCTAACGGTCAAGAGGACTTCTTCTCCTCAAGACTCGGACGAGTTTGTTGAAGGAGAGACGTTGAGCCCGAAAGACCAGGTCTACAACGTTCGATGAAGGAATATTCGCTGGATCCCGGAAGTTTAGGATAGTTTGTTATTTTATCTTTACTATAAATAGATGAGGTCGGATCAGTTTAAGTCAAACAATTTTCACTAACACTCTCGAACACTTTCACTCTAGCTCATTGCAAACACCACACTTGTATTCAAATTTCGTTGTAACACTTAGTCGATCCGCACCACATCCTGCACTGTATCCCGATATTTGAAGCAATAGAAGAACAAGGCAGCTGCGATTGTCAGCTCCCGAGGTTTTATGCCGGCGATCTAGATTGATCAAGGGCTTTCCTCGTACATCTCGTGTCGTTTACTTTACTTTTGCTCATTGTTTGATCATAGATACATCTCTATATCCTGAGCCGTATCCTGAAACTGTTTTTACAATTAACTTGATTAACATATTTTCGACGCTCATTTCTAGCACACTACCTCACTTGACTAATTTGATCACTTAATTACTTCGGTAATTTTTTACCAAAACAGTCACCAGGAGGTGACACGGTGCCAGATAAAAATAAGATAAAAGCCATTGTAATCGCTCCTATGCTGTAATTTATAACTGTGTGTCATTTTATCAAATTGAGTGACTCGCCAGTATTTCCCCGCTGATAAAATATTTTTAAACATGTTTCAGGCGACCTGCTATAAATCAAGAAAAACGTGCTACGGAGCACTAACAAGCTTGAAGAGGTGGCTCAGTTAAAATAAATAAACATGTTTTATAAATCAGGGAATTCCCTAGTAAAATTCCTCTATTGTAAATTACGGGGTTTATCCCGAATTATGAAATAAAATAATCGGGCATTTCATGTTTTAAAAGATTCTGTAAAATCTTCCGCTGTCAACTATATTAATAAATACCACGGGTTTCTGTCCCGCGGCTCCTGGCCGGGTCAAACCGGGGCGGGGGCAGTGACAGTATAGGCCCAAAAGCTATATGGGTATATTCTTAGAACCCTGAACCCTACCGGTGGTTAACCATTCCACCGGAAGGCTAGCGCCCTCGTAGATAGAATCTCGCTTAACGAAGAAGAATTTCCGTTGCCATCCATCTTCGTTTTTGGTAGCTTTGAGAATAAGGGGTTTACTTGAAGTGGAAAAGAGTAAAAACTGGCTAGAACCGTGTGATCGAAGACGGTAGGTGATCGGAATATCCTCAATGCAAAGGTCAGGAAAATGAAGGTTTTTGATTTGGTTGAGAACAATCAATACCCTCCAAACCATGGGCATTGTTTGGGCAAAGCAAAGACCGGTGGTTTGAAAGAATTGCATCATGAATTCGGGAAAGGGATACCGAAGGCCTAGCGAAGAAGGATATGCCGGAAAACAAACCCAATCGGCTGACGAAACATCCGATCGAACTGACCGGTCGAATGGTCTGATAATCGCACTGTCTGGAAAGGCACCGGAGGCTCTCAACGCTACGATGTCTGCGTTATCGAAGGTACAGATATCCTTCTCGGGATTCTTGAGTAGGTTTTGTTGGATGAAGGTCTCCGTCGATTCACTAGTATGAGAACGGGTTCTGGTAGCCATTGGGGGTAGAATGAAGAGATTCGCAGGAAAGAAGAAAGAATGAATAATTACCTAGAGATTCCGTTGATGATATTTGGTTTTCAAATAGAAAGAGAGAAGATATAGGGGCGTAATAGATAGCCATTGAGTGTAAACCGCGTTGGAAGTTGCCCAATGTTATCTCGATCGTCGCCTCAACTTAATAACCTCGATTTGAAAGATAAGTTTTAAAATATATCCGTTGGAATTGATATACCAATAGATATATTTTGGGTACAAATGTTATGGGTGGTTTTCTGCTCATATATCCTGACTAATATTCTGACTATGTTTCTTTTGTTGTGACCAGGATACCGGATCAGGATATTGGTAACATCCTGATACGATATCCTGGTAGTAACTAATTAACTCACGTGCAGATTATTGGAACAAGTCTATAACGTTCAAGTGGACTTCTTCTCCTTGAGACTCGGGCAAATCTGTTGAATTATGGACGTTGAAGCCGGAAGACGTGGACTATAACGTTCACATGGGGAATATTCGATATATCCCGGATTTATAGGCTAGTTAGTTAGTTTTATTTTACTATAAATAGGAGTGATCGGATCAGATAAGAACACACACAATCTCTCGAGCTCTCGAGCTCTCTCTCTCTCTCTCTCTCTCTAGCTACAAACACTCACAACACACTCACACTTATACCAAAATTGCATTGTAACACTTAGTTGATCCGCATCATATCCTGCACTGTATCCTGACATTTGAAGTAATAAGAAGAACAAGGCAGCTGCGATTGTCAGCTCCCGAGGTTTTGTGCCGACGATCTAGATTGATCAAGGGCTTTCCTCGTACATCCCGTGTCACCCTTTACATTTTTGCTCATTGTTTGATTGTAGATATAGCTCGATATCCTCAGCCGTATCCTGATAACTATTTTTGTAAACAACTAAACTAGCATATTTTCGATACACTTTCTTAGCACACTACCTCACTTAACTAATTTAATCACTTAATTGCTTCGGTAATTTTTTACCAAAACAGGCCTTAAGCATCAGGAGCGCAAATTCCTTAGCCTTCATTCTAGTCGACCCGTATTCCCAGCCTATAATGAGGTTCAGTACCTGATGTTCAATCTTTTGAAAATACGTCAGCCAAAGCTGGTAAATACAATTAACTGGCTATTTGGAAAAATAGTTTTTCGAAAAGAGTTTATACATATAGAAAACCCGTAGGTGATCTTTTGAATATATCTTGGGATTATTCTTGTTACGAGATTATATACTTGATTAACCCATTGGGTTGTTCGGACATGGTATCATTAACCCCCAATTATGATAATTATCAAGTAAACTGATTAAACCGTATTCTTACATTTTTGCGCAATCATATGCGACTTACTTATGTAATAACCGTCCCAAGATCCCAAGTTTACACTAAAATAATTCAAGAGTATTTACCTTTTTGCTAGCTTCCAATCAATAAGACTATATTTGGCAAAAAGCCGCAAGTCTAAGAATATTGACCCAAGTCCGATTATCTGGGGGGTACTATAGTCTGGAATGAACAGATTTATTATCTGTTAGATTGTATACGGGCCAAAGGTAGTTCCTTTAGATATGACCCGAAACTTAAGAATAGGTTCGCTAGATTAAGCGTAAACCGAATAGAATGTAGTTTAAACCCAACAAGTACTAGGACTTGTATAATATGGGTATACATAATACATTCTGGATTTTGAGATCAAAACGATAAGGTTAAACCCCTTTTCGGTAAACTTATATAAACTAGTTACGTAAGTCTAACCGTACGCGTATAAGCGATAACGGGTAACCGGATGAGTCATGAACAAGTTCCATATTCCAATACACTTTAACCAAGTTATAATATCAGTAGGATATCAACTTGTATGCCCATTAAGGTTTTAAAATCAAGTTATGCCTCATAAGGGCATTTTGGTAATTTACAACTTATAAAAGGAGCTTGCAGTAAACTGATGTGATGGTCATAAACATTCTGTAAAAATGGTTAAATTATGATATCATATCAGTCGGATATCAAATATATGTGTGGTTTATGCTTTATGACCAAACTATGCACCGTATGGGCATTTTGGTCATTTCACACATAGTTTGAGAATTTGTTTGGGATTCTGAGTTCATGACTTATACCTACTGTAAAAATATTTGAAATGGTTTATAAAATCAGTAGGTCACAAGTCTTGGTTCGTAAATATGATTTAAAACCATACTACGCGCCTAAACGGCGTTAATGTCATTAAATGACAATTTATGCGAAGATTTATGAAATCTAATGTTATGACCAGCTTTGAATAGTTAAAATACTTTTTTTGTCATAACATATCAGTAAGAAAAAGGTTTGGTTTGAATATTATGCTTAAAACGCATTTTATGTGTCATAAGGGCATTATCGTCATTTGTCGGCATTGTATACGAAACTGAAGTTAAATTCAGTTTACAATCTGACTTAGCATCCCAAATAATCCTAATTATAATATCATATTATTAGGTAAATGAGTTTTATACCAAAAGTTTGTTTAAAACTCATTTTAGACTTAAAAGGGCATTTTAGTCCTTTTAAAAGCATAGTTTACGCTTATACGCGTAAACTCAGTTTATGACCAGGTTATACACATCAAAATATTCTAAACATGTTTACTTCTCAGTACATAACTCATTTGCATGCTCTTTTGTATTTAAAACCTTATTTTTAAACAAAAGGGCATTTTAGTCAAAGTACGGCATAATACGGAACATGCGCATAAACTCGGATTCTTAGTCCGATCGTGTAATACAACCTTATGGGGTTATACTACATTATATTACGATCATAACGGAAACTAAAATCAGTAGCATACTAGTCTAATTCGGTTTATAACCAAAAGTCAACGTAGAAGTCAAACTACGCGACTTTCGGTTGCGAACCGACCCTAAAACTGGAATTGACGAGCCGAACATGTTTACACATGTTCTAATAATTATTAACGAGTTGTTTAAGTGATAAAACATATTTTAGAACACTTCTAAACTCATATCGCAATTATTTTAAAAACTGACCCATTGACTTTTTAAATTAATATTACTTTGACTCGTCAATTGACCAAGCAAACGTGATTCTTAGGAGGTGCCCTTTTGAGGGATTAACACCTACCTAGTTACGCTCACGTAGCCATGTTCGTTGCGAACAATGGCTTGACCGTTTAAGGTCTAACTAAAAGTCAAAGCGTTTTATCGTAAACACTTGACTTTTCGGTTTTAAGAGCCATATAAAATAACTAGCCACGAAAGGAACACTTACAAGTGTCCTAAGGACTGAAAAGAACTCAATGGTATGCTTCTAATGCTCAGGAGCTCCTAAAAGAGAAGGAGAGAAAGAATGGTGCAAGGTTTATGAATGGAAGAACACCCTTTATATAGTGTTTGAGGATTGTTTGGATGAATGACAAGTGTTAGAGGGGATCATAAGATCATAACATGTGTTAAACCAGGTTTTAAAACCATCTAATAGTCCCTAGATTCGTTTGAAGTGGTTTAGAATTGTTTTGGATTGGAGAGCAAGCAAAATATATATATATATATATATATATATATATATAATAATCTGCAGATGCGGGTCTCTGGCGGCCCGCGACCGCCCTCAGCCCAGTCTACGCGGCCCGCGAGAGAGCCCAGTCCGGGAAACAACTATGGTAGTTGTCACTTTTGGTCCCTGTTATATTTTGTTCACCCTTTAAACTTTCATTTCTTGCATTTTTGGCACAATACTTTCATAATCCTTTGTATTATTATTTATAAGGTACATACACCATTAGTGACCAAATTTTTGGCACACCCGGGAGGACGACCGAACGTCACGGAGTTCTCGGTTCGTATAAAAGGTCACTTTGAGGTGTAGTTTCGCTCATTGACATTTTTAGTCCTTCTAACGAACAAACTTGTGCGTATCATCGTTTAACGGCATCAAAACCCTAAACGGAAAATATTAGGTATTCCCAAGGGTGTGATCAAACATCATAACATTTTGGATTCGTTAAAAGGTCACTCAGGGGTAAGAATTTACATGTTGACGCTTTTAACCCTTCGTCGGCCAAACTTTCAAACAATTATGTAAACGGCTTCTCTCGTCCAACAAGTGGCTCATATGAGAATACGGACATTGTATAAGGTCACTCAGAGGCTTAGTTTAAGCATGTTGACACTTTCAGTCCTTTCACATTCCAAGTTTTAATTGTTTGGCAATAATAGTCCTTCCTAGTCAACGTTTGACATAGTTAGGATTAGGGACACGTTTCGATTCATTATTGGACATGATTTTACGAGGTGTTACAATTCCGCACGGACGGAGTATGTCCATCCGCACGAACGAACATTGTTACCTAAACTGAACTGTTTTACATTCTGTTTTAACATCAGCTACAACATTTGACCATTTGTTACTGTTTTGATTATTCTGAACAATTACCCTACTGTTTTATAACCAAATCAGTTAATAATCCAACTTTAACAGCCTGTCCATTCTCAACAGGAAACTCCATCTGGACGCATGGACTATGTCCATCCGTACGAATGGACTGTTAAGTGTTTAAACTCGTACAATTTCCATAGTATTGCGATCTGATCCGACGTTCCTTACCTATTTCAGTGTAATCTCGGTGCTCGAACTTCATCACCCCACTCCCGGTTTTTGTGAAACCCTACGCAAAACTGTGAGTATACTCGATCCCATTTTCATTTTAAATACTTTGGGTGCAACATGCACATTATACAAAAACACGCAACACTATGATGCTTGTTTATTCAAATCACACTCTATCGACAATTAAACATGAAAACATGTTATACTTGTTAATCTCATATGCTCTGTATACATTGTGTCTATATGCCCATTAACTTTGCAACCCTACCTTAACAGTTATAGTGCTATAGGATTAACCCAC
>JARYGA010022825.1:0-40255 GCA_030545235.1 Helianthus tuberosus
AAAAATCAAAATTTGAATTCTGGTGATGAAATCCGAAATAAAAATTAAAATTGAAATCTGGTGATTTGTTGTTTGTTTTGATAATTATCTTATTAATAAATAAACATAATGTGGATAATGAATTTAAATTAGGAAAGATGTAACTTGATTCAATTATTAAAATAATGATTTAAATCTAATTTTTTATATAATTACAATCACACCCTTAACAACTAAAAAGGAAATCAAGGGTCCATAACTGTTCACGCAGTTCACTCTTGGGAGATCGTTCACGCTGGAACCCTACCATATATATTGAAAAACTTGACGTTTGAAATGAATATAACAAATATATTCATGTCATAAGAGCATTCGGATCCGAAATAATTGAAATAAACATAAACAATTATATTTATTTATATGATTTCCAGATATTAAGCGTTTGAAATAGTCTAAAACTATATTTAGTTTGAAAGAGAGTTTAAAGTCGGCGTTTTAAAAGAAATATAAACAATTATATTTATTTTATAAAATAAAACCAAGTAACTACGTTTGAAATAAATATAAACAATTATATTTATTTTATAAAAGCGTTCGAAAGTATTAATGTTCGAAATACATATATACTTTATGTTCATTTGCAAAAGCGTTCAGGAGTATTGACATTCGAAATAAATACATTCATTATATTTATTTTAAATGAGTATCGGGTTTCGTTAGCTTATAACGTCGTCAAAATAAACATTCTTTCATATGTATTTTATAAGAACCTTGGACTTCGACAAGTGTCGTTTTTAGAATAAACTCATGTATGGTGTTTCAGATTTTTATAAAAATCGGACCGAGTTTCCTCTGTTTTTGGAATAACCTGACAAATGAAAGTTGTCGTATTTTATCAAAACTCAAAAAAAATTCAATCACTTCAAACACTGTATTTTAAAATTTTATGAAATACGACAAAATAAAACGTAACTAATCACTAATCGATTCGGCTCGAGCTCGGTCGCGTAACTATCTAAATTTCAACTAACGTAACTGTAGTAATTCGCTACGTTTAAGTTGTTACCAGGTCTTGGTTTGACCATCGATGACCTGTTTGACCGTTTTTGACCCGAGTTGACTCGGGTGTTGACCGAGTCGACTCGGTTTGACCATGGTTGACTGTTAGTTGACTGTCATTGACTACTGTTGACCAGCTGACCCGGTTGACCCGATGTGAAGTTGACTGAACTAGAATGAGCCGAGTCCCGAGCTAAAATGTAACCCGAAAAACCCGACACAAATCTGACCAGAGTGAAACCAAAACCGAACCGTTGACTATTGACCACATTTGACCGGACCCGAAAGAACCCGAACTCATAATATGAGATGAAACAAAGATGTTTGATAAGATGTTTGATGTTGAACCTATTCAACCAGAACATAATCATCTTCAATGTCGTCATCTGTCTGAACGGAACCATCATCAGCATCAACAAAATCATCATCAACACCTTCAATTTTTTTGCAGGAAATAAAGAGAAATGGAAGGGGTGTTTACCGGAAAATCTGTTAGAGAAACTCACCACTGTCACCTCAACTGCCGCCGCTGTAAGCGGCGGCGCCGCCCCTCGATCTCTCGTCTCTCTCTCTTTCTCTCTCACTTATGTCTCTCCCACTAGAACTTCTGATCTCATCTCTCGGTCTCGTCGCCGGAATCAAAGGAACAAGGGGTGTGCGTGTTTGGAGAAGAAGGTGAGTGGTGGTAGCTGGTTAACCACCGGCGTCGGCGCCGGCTGGACCAGAGACGAGAGGGTAGGGGTGGGTGTTGTCGTCGGTCGGATTGAAGTGCCGGAGGGGTTGTCGGCGACCAGATGTAGCGAGAGTGGGGAACATAGGGTCTGTGGTAGGGATGAGCTCGGTCCGGTTCGGTACCGAACTGGTACCAGTACCGAAAGAACCGGTACCGAAAATCCTCAAAAGTGGGTACCGGTACCGGTACCGAATATACCCGATTCGGTACGGTTCGGTACCGGTATTTGAGGGTAAAAACGAGCAAAATACCGGTACCGAACCGGTACCGAAAATGTCAAAAGTGGGTACCGAATCGGTACCGAAAAGGTACCCGGTTCGGTAAATTCGGTACCGGTACCGGTTCGGTACCGGTACCGGGTCCATTTTGCTCATCCCTAGTCTGTGGTGTGTTTAGGGTTTACTTATGAGAAGAATGAAGGAGAAGAAAGACCAGATGGGATTGTGTGCGTGTTTGGTCTGAGGTTTCCCATCTCAACACTACAATTTATACTTTGGGTTTTCTTGTGGGCTTGGGCCCAAGGCTCACAATCCCAATTTCGCACGGCCCGATACATTTACGAAACACGTTCACGAATTTGATTCTCCTAAATTGTCATAGGATATTGTTTTGGGGTCGATACACTTAAAATTAGGTAGCATATTATTATTAGATGCGTATTTGTATCGGTTACGTTAAAACGCGTAAATGCGTAGTTTGTCGGTTTTTAATGTGTTTTTCAATCCGATTTCTGCTGCGAGCGTCAAAATTCGAAAGCGAAGCTAAACATCTCAAAATATTCCAGTTTATAAGTTAATACGCGTGTCTGATGCTTCTGCTTCGTCGTTGATTGTCGGTGCGTTACTGTTTCTGCGTTTTGCGTTTGCGTTTTGTGTTGTACGAAAGCACGATATAATGTCGAAACTAAATTAATAAGTATAAAATATTCGTATAAAATTCGTACTGGTCGGTGATGCGTGTGTGGTGGTATATGGATTTAAGTATATTTTAAGCCCTTTTTACACTTTAGTGAAGTTTTAAATTTATAAAACACGATATTTTACTAACACCAAACACACATATGGGCAAGTGCACCCATCGTGAGCGTAGTATAGTATTGGCAAGATACCGAGGTCGTCCAAGGACACAAGAGCTTTTAGTACCGGTTTATCCTCAACGTCTAATCAAATCAAAAGTTTAGAAAAAGGTTTTAAACTTGAAAAATAAAAACTAACTAAAATGCTGAAAAATAAAAATAAAAATAAAAACAGATAGACAAGATGAATCACTTGGCTCCGACTCGTGTTTAGTGTAACCTTTGATTATTTCCACACTTTTGAACTTTTTAAGAGATTATCTTAGTTATTGTAGTAGGCCCCTCTTTTGAAGGTGACGTTACCCTCAACCCAGTAGTTTGAGTCAACAAGGATACAATCCTAAAGGGTCGGATTATTGAAAGATAATTAATTAAGTTATTAATGCATATTATGGTAGGTCCCTCCTTTGAAGGTGATGTTACCCTCGGCTAAGTAGTCTGAGTCTGCAGGGATACAGTCCTAAGTAGCCGGGTTAAAGTATTAATAGTAACTTACATATGAGGGGATCAAAGAGTTTGGACCCCCGCCATCCAATACCAGTGGGTATTGAAGGAGGTCCTACTAAATTTGACCCAGGTCCTTGCAGGATCTATACACTGAACAAGGCAAGACTCTTACCAAACCGTTCCCTTAACCCCCAACCAGGTAGCCAACATACCTCCATATAGACCGTGGAGATATGAATGGTGAAAATCTTTTATTTTATATAGACAGTAAAATAATGCCAAGACACCACAGATAAACGATAAGGAAGAATCACCTTCAACATAAGAAACTAGTTATTAAAGTCATTAATACATCACCAAGTAAAAAGTGCAAAAAAATTAAAAATAAAAAGTATTACACTAGACACTTGTCTTCACCAAGTGATGTAAGAGACTTAGGCAAACATGGCCTTTGATTGTCAAGAACTCTTACAATCAATCTTGGATCCCAAGATGACTCACACACTCTATGATGGACAATGGATGATGGTGGTGGATGATGGTGTTGTGATGGTGGTGGGTGAAGTGTGAGAGAGGTGGTGTGCCAAGGGATGGTTTGCAAATGAGCCAAGCACCCCTATTTATAGCCTGAACAGCTGCTCGGGCACGGCCCCGTGTCCATCCTCCTTCTCTTTCTTCATTAATTGCTCTTGTCTGCATTAGTTGACCACACCCCCGTGTCTGCTGGGCACGCTCCCGTGTGCAGAAGCATATCTGTACTATCAAGATTTGCCTGGATTCTGCGAATCTTATAGTTGATCACGGCCCCGTGACCGCTGAGCACGGCCCCGTGGTGGGCGATAGAAGCTTCTATAGCTTTGTCTTTTATGCTGGCACTTGGGCACACCCCCATGTTCACTGAGCACGGGGCGTGTTCAGTCTTCTGTTATCTTGTTTTGCTTGGGAAGATGCTGTCGGGGAGGTCGGGCATGCCACGTTTGTTCCTTTTCTTGTATTCATGTTAGATTTAGCTGCCTTTTTGCTTCTTTTGTTAATTTGAGCTCATTTAATCCTGAAAATTCAAAAGGAAGACAAAAACACACTTTTTCCAACATTAGTACTAAAAAAAGGTTAGTTTTATACCACAATTGATGTAATTTATATGTTGCATTTTGCACACATCAAATACCCCCACACTTGAATCTTTGCTTGTCCTCAAGCAAAACTCTTTATAATGTGGCTTTACACTCCCAAATGGAATGGGTAGAAGAGAAGGTTTTTGGGCTTGTCATAAAGTGTCGGGATTTCCAAGATTCTTTATTAAGTTTTTATTTTTATTTATTTACAATCCTACTCGTGATGATTTATTTAAAACTTTTCATAAGATAAATTACTTATTAGGGCATAACATGCCTCTTTAAAATTCTATTTATATACAAGTTCACATACCTCACGGGGGATCACTCAACACTCGGCCGAAGATGTATTTTAGTAAAGCACTCGAGAGCGGCATGGAACTTACTCCTACCATAGGCTTGCCAAGCAATCAATCCTCCTCCTTTTTAACTATATACCTTTGTAAATATCAAGAGGAATTTTGGGTGAAGGGTTAGGCTTGGGTTAAAGGTAGGTGGTTGGGTTAGTAAAAGGGTGAAAAGCGTAAAAGCGTCGGTTTTCATATGACTTTTTATTTTGCAATTTTTATTTTGATGAAGCTTTTTTTTCAAACAAAGTTATTTTTGATGAACTTGTTTGTTTATTTTCTTCTTTTGCTTCGTCATCAACATTTTTTTTTGAAAAGTCATACGAAAATCCGGGCTTGTTACTAAAACAAATGGTTAAAAATAAAAAAGGTTTTGGTGGGTGAAAGGGTGTTTGGTTTGGGTTAAGAAATGAAAAGGTTTAGGCTCAAAGGGGTTAACTAGGGGGATTTTGGGTAGGTGGTAAAAAAAATAATGGTGTAGAAATAAAAAGGGTTAGTCCTAATGCCTCCATCATTTACTTACTCGGGTTTAAGTTGGTAAGGACCGGGAATGTATTGTCGTGGCAAGTTCTAGAGTCGTAAGAACCAAGCGGCTATTCACACAAGAAACGAAAAATGAGCATTTAGTTTAAAGATATGTATTTGTATGCTCGATAAAGGCTCAAAACTCACTTTTTGTGGGAATGGGTTTTTATGTGATCAAGTATATATAATCAAATTTTAACTAAGCTGGTCATGACGTTTCATAATTTTCTTATGTTGGTTCTTTTTCTCACGACGCTATCGGTTGTAAATTTGTAAAAATATAACCTTTTTAGAACTTGAAATTCCCAAGTTAAACCTAGACAAGTAAAAAAACTAAAAATTTTTGGAAAAATTTGGGGTGATTAGCGGTTCCAATAGAGTTTTATGTAAGGCTTGTAATTAGGACTTGCAAGATTCAAAGTTTTAGCATCCCCCCCCCCCACACACACACACTTAAATTACACATTGTCCTCAATGTGTCCCAAAAATAAGTTTTTAGGTTGATTGAATGTGTAAAAAGGTGTGATAAAGCAAAATTTTATGTTACTGGGCATCTGGACACGGCCCCGTGGTGTCCGGGCACGGCCCCGTGTTCAGTCGCCAGTAACAAAAAAGTTGTAAAAAGAAACAGAATCCTGGACACGGGGGCGTGTTGGGTGAACACGGCCCGTGTCCAGTTTACCTGAACTGGGCATTTTCTGAAAAAAGAAACAGAATCCGGGACTTCTTGTAGATCTTCAAGAGGAGGCTCTGCTGGAAGGTCTTCCCACCTAGTAGGATTGTGGATTCCAAGTGCTAGGTTCCAATCCTCTTGAGGGAGGATTGGTTCCATGGGAGGTGTTACAAGAATGTTTAACCTCTGGTGCAAGAGGTTAATTTCTTGAAAACTGTTTTCCAACCCCAGCGTAAGATAATTTATACGGTCTATTAGGACCTCCTCTACCGAAGTCATCTCGTCAAGAGCTTCACGTAATGCCATTACGTATCGTACGAGGGTTGCTTCAATTGATAACCTTCTTTCCCTTCGACTGTTTCTGGAGTGCGCAGAAGAGGTTCCACTGTTTTGACTAGACATTCTACGAAAGCAAACCAAAAAATAGTTCATTTTAATGAAACAGTACATCGGACACGGCCCCGTGTTCAACTTTCTGCAGATTTTTGGAACAAGGAATCTTGGAGTTTCAAATTATTTTTCCAACTTATGAAGCATTTTTTAGCAGAAATAACTTAAAACAATGTTGTATAACTTATTTTTAACAAGATTCCTTGAACAAAAACCTAATAACCATCACAATAAAGATTGGAGTCATGGTGATCTCAAGCTTCAATGGAGGTGTTGATGCAAGAAAGATGAAGAAGAAGGCAATGGATAAAAGAGGAAAGGACAAGTTGTTTGTTAGAACCTTCTTTTAGAAAATACCTAGGATGGTAGGTGAGAAGATCCTTTCAAATCTCTGTCCCTAGATGGTCCAAATGTGCAGGATTCTTGGCTGCATTTATAGAAAATGACAGCATACTGGACACGGCCCCGTGTCGGCTGGACACGACCCCGTGTGCAGGCAAGATCCTGACACATTTTGTCCGTATTCTGACAAAAAGTCAGAAAGGAATATTTTGGTGGACACGGGGGCGTGTTGACCTGGGCACAACCCCGCGTCGAAAGGCTGTTTATGAAGTTTGTCTATTTTTAAGGAACTTTTCTGGATCGGGCGGTTCCTTACTGGATGGAACAACCCCAAAGTGCCTAAGATACCTTAATTGCTCTAGATTAAGACGAGAACGCAAGAGGTTGTCGGTGAGGGTGATTCCTATGCTATGTGTAGGTGGACAAGTCCAACCCTTTCTCGGGCTCTCGTTAAAGAGGTGTATGCTGAATCGCTCAGGTCTATGTATGCATCAAACGAAGTCGATGGGGAGTCCTTCACGGCACAATCGACACAGGGACGACTATCGCTCAAGTCCTTGCTAGAGTTAGAGGTATCGTCGGGAACAACGGAGTTGTTCAAATACGATCCCAACAATTCTTTTTGGTTATCGTCTTGAGATAAATTATTGAAATCTATCCTAAGTTCTTTTAACCAATTAAGAATTAGATCTTCCAATTGAAATAGTTTATCAAGAAGCATTTCTCCTAGAAGATCCGGTTGAGAGCATTCGAGGGAGAGATAGGGATTATTTTTACTTTCGCCCCTCTTAAGGCTACGGGAAAACGATGGGTCTATATAGTGGGGCTTATAATTTAGAAAATAACTTTCTAATTCTTTATGGGAGCCACCACATATTTGACACCACGTACCATAAGAGTGCCGAAAGTAAAAAATATCAGTATCACTCATGTTTGTGTCAGAAATTACCAACCGTCGGGATCTTACGCTTCTGTTTTCGGTAACTGAATCTTGGGCACGGGGCGTGTTGGGTGGGAACGGCCCCGTGTTCAGCTTACTGTCTGACTTAAAACATGATTGCCAGTTCCAATGATTGGGCACGGGGTGTGTTCAGCGGACACGGCCCGTGCTGAGTTCTGCAGAAGCTGAAAAATTTAGAAAAAACAAAAAAAAAAAAAACAGAAAAATAAGAAAAACGATTAGGCCGTTGATTCCTAACTTTCTTAAAATCCTTGTATCCCCGGCAACGGCGCTAAAAACTTGATGCGTGTGTGGTGGTAAATGGATTTAAGTATATTTTAAGCCCTTTTTACACGTTAGTCAAGTTTTAAATTTATAAAACATGATATTTTACTAACACCAAACACACATATGGGCAAGTGCACCCATCGTGAGCGTAGTATAGTGTTGGCAAGATACCGAGGTCATCCAAGGACACAAGAGCTTTTAGTACCGGTTTATGCTCAACGTCTAATCAAATCAAAAGTTTAGAAAAAGGTTTTAAACTAGAAAAATAAAAACTAACTAAAATGCTGAAAAAAAAAACAAAAAAAAAACAGATAGACAAGATGAATCACTTGGCTCCGACTCGTGTTTAGTGTAACCTTTGATTATTTCCGCACTTTTGCACTTTTTAAGAGATTATCTTAGTTATTGTAGTAGGCCCCTCTTTTGAAGATGACGTTACCCTCAACCCATGGGACAACCGGTAATTTACGCCCTTAATTACGTAATTAACTGGCGATTAACGCGATAATAAATAGTGCTTACGACGCTAATTAACTTAAACTGGCCTTGGAGTGCCCATAAACGTTTGTTCAGCTATACAGTGCGCGTGTGGTGGTTTATGGGAAACCTGCTGAATATGACGCGACAACGGATTGATACCATACGAAATACTGATAACGCCGACAAACACGGATTTTCTAAGAATATTTTACGGTTATGGAGTATGGGTCGCGATATCGGGTCTCGTAGGATTTACGGGCCACTACACATAAGATGGGCTTGTGGGCCCTGGGCCCAAGCCCAAAACCCACAAACCTAAACCTGCACATAATTAGATCTAATGAAATCTACAATAAATCTCTACAAGAGATTTTAGGTCATTGGATAAAACATGTAACCATGTAAAATGTTTGACCTGAATGTAGACTGAATACATAAAGGACAATAGAAACCTTCCTCTCTATTAATACACTGAACTCCTCTCCATCTCTCAGTACAACATAAAGCTCACATTTCATCCATTTCTCACCCACTCATCTCTCTCTCTCGATGATATGCACAGACAACCCAAACCTCACACTCTCTCTTTCTCCCTCGATTTGAACAGCAAACAACATAATCAGCCCCTCCCTCCTTCTCGATTCCCTGTTCAGGCCGACAACACCCACCCCCCTTTGACGACACCCCTGTTTCCTCTCTGGTGAAGAACCGGCGGCGAGCCCAGCCGGTGCCGGCTGCCGGCGGTGCTGCTTTCTCCGACCGCCACCGTCATGGTGGTGGTGTGATGACGGAACGAGAAGATGAAAAAGAAAGAGATCGGAGATCGAGACAGAGGAAAGAGAGAGAGAGAACCGGTGGCGGTGGTGAGCGACGACGGCGGCAGAGGCGGTCGGTGTCTCGGACCGGAGGACGGCATCACGGTCCGGCGGTCGGTGTCAAAGTCCGGCGGTCCGTATCATTATCCGGTGGCCTTTGCTATTATCCGATGAGCTATACGTCGGATTCTCTCCTCCGGAGTGATGACGGTGGTCGGAGGGCCAACGGGTTCGACGGTAATCCCTTTTTTCCCCTGTTTACATTTTTTTTTATATATAGACTGAAGACCGATGATGATGATGATGATAATGTTATGCTGATGTTCAAGTATTGGGTCCAGATTCGAGCTTCGGGTTAGCCTCGGTTCAGTCTCGGCTCGGTCAAAGACGGCAAATGGGTCGAGCCTCGAGCTTCGGGTCAGCAGTGGTCAAGTCAGTTCGGGTCAGCTTTAAAGCGGGTCGGGTCAACTCAGTCGACTCAGCGAGTCGACTCAGCGGTCAAACCGAGTCAACTCGGTCAACTCAGCGAAACTGTCCGATGTTTCGACGCGAAAGAAGTGGTAAAGAAAATTAATGACGCGTTAAATATTTGTTATTTATATGAATTTTATCGTACGTGACAAACGAGCTCGAACCGACATGATTATAGTTTACATTTTTATTAAATGTTGACGAATTTGATATATTGTTTGATTATTGTTGAATCTTTGAAAAATTAACGACACTTTAGTTGTCAGGGCCGTCCAAAAACAGAGGAAACTCTGCCCGTTTTTTGAGAAAAATCCATAAACACGACACGTATTATAGTTTCAAAAACGACACTTAATGGAATTCAAGTTTATAATATTTCAAACCTTGAAATTTCCAAACGCTTTTACAAATAAATATAATGTTATATTTATTTCGAACGTCGTTAACTCGTATCCTTTTTATAAAATAAATATCGCTTATATATTTATTTCGAATATCAAACAACACGACTTTGTTGTATAAAATAAATATAGTTGTATATTTATTTCAAACACGCAAAATCTTTTATAAAATAAATATAACTTTTATATTTATTTCAAACGCCTAAATGGCCTACGACATATAATACGAGTTTATTATATATCCTTTTACGAAACATTCGCTATATACGCGTACGACTTCTCGAAACGATAAACACTATCCTATCGATATATTTGTATTTTGTGTAAATATTTATATGTTCGAATTTCTCGAAAACTAAGTACTTTCTAGACTTAGTAAACGAAACTTAACAAGTGTAACTTAATTATTTTTATTAAGTTAACAACATATCAACGGATCGTTCGGATAACGATTTGGTAAAGCTCGATGACACGTAGAATAGTTACTGCGTTTAATTAGAAACTTATAAGATATTCCGTGTTAGGAATATTGTAGAATGCACGCTAGCTAGTCAAGTCTTGGAAACGACATCACAAAGTCGTATATAGCTAGCTTTGCACAGGAATATTCAGGTGAGTTCATAACCCCACATTTTATGGTTTTACATTTTTATAAATGTTTTTGGGGTGGAAAGACATGCACTTTATGCAAAGCATACAAGAATTACATACTTATAAACCATTTTACAAGCAAGTTGTAACTGACACAAATGGTTTACGAAAAGCTTATGTTTTATACCGGTTTTTCAGACAAGCGTATTTTTCGAAATGTGCATTCATACGAATTCTAGTTTTCTAAACTACGGGGAAATACAAATACAAGAGTTTACAAATGTTACAATGTTTATAAATGATATGATGCAAAAACAAGAAGCACTCTTGGTGAGAACGAGTACCAAGTATGATGCGTTTTAAGGAGTCAGAACGAGTACTCCGATAAGGAATCAGAACGAGTATCCCGCCAGGGATTCAGAACGAGTACTCCGATAAGGAATCAGAATGAGTATTCCGCCAGGGAGTCAGAACGAGTACTCCGATAAGGAATCAGAACGAGTATTCCGCCAGGGAGTCAGAACGAGTACTCCGATAAGGAATCAGAACGAGTATTCCGCCAGGGAGTCAGAACGAGTACTCCGATAAGGAATCAGAACGAGTATTCCGCCAGGGAGTCAGAACGAGTACTCCGATAAGGAATCAGAACAAGTATTCCGACATGGAGTCAGAACGAGTACTCCGACAGGGAGTCACAACAAGTACTCCCCATGTACGTGGTGTACACAAAAATACTTGATTTATACATGATACATACAAAAAAAAAAAAGACTTGACTTAAACAAGATACATGCAGAAAAACTTGATTTATAACTTGAAGTATGTGGGGTACTCAAGAAAACGGGAATTATACTTGAGTACGTGGGGTACTCAAGAAAAACTTAAATTATACATGAGTACGTGGGGTACACGTGAAAACTTGTTTTATATATGAAAATGATTTTAAATTCGTTTTCACAACAATACTTCAAAAACCGGTTATTCAAAGAGATTTATGTCAAATCTTTTACAAACAAACTATGAACTCGCTCAACTTTATGTTGATTTTTCGCATGTTTCTTTCTCAGGTTGCATATCAGAAATTATGGCACGGTTGGAATAGGAGAACCATGTGGAGTCGAGTACTTAGTGGGCGTTCAATTTCTAAAAGACTTGGCTTATTTGCTTCCGCTGTGCAATGAAGATACCAGTCCAGTCACGCCAACGCTCTGATATTTCGGGGTGTGACAGATTGGTATCAGAGCTATAGGTTACAGCGAATAGGGTTTCTGTAAGAGATACCTAGGCTCTAACCTCACTTTCCTTTGGGAACTTAGAATATTAAAACCTGAATACACACAGAACACATAGTACTCGAATATGGTCTCCAACCGTTGCCGAAAAACAAACAGTCAAGACTTTGTTTTCAAACATACACTAAAGTGGTGTTTTACACACGGTACACAAAATAGTCGCATACAGTACATAAAACCCTGAGAGTTTAGGAAATGTGCATTTAAGACCTTCGGAAGCTCATGTAGGAGTTCATTAAAGGTCATCACGTAGGAACTGCAAATATTAATTCGGGCAGACACAATTATGCATATTGTCTATGATGTTTTAACTTCCCGAGCAGGCAGCCTACGCATAACGAAACGCTAGCGCACGAGAATACATAGAACTCAAATTTTACGTCAACAGATGTTGGAGTACATCACATTCTACGCGAAACGAAACGCTAGCGCACAGGTATACGTGAGACTTAAGCTATACGTCAACGGAGGTTAAAGTACGTCACATGCGACAATCGATCAGGAAGCGGCAGTTGGCGCGCGTTCCTGCAAACGACATGAGTCATGCCAAGGAAAAGACGCAAGACACCGTATTCCCCCTATTTCAGCTAACGACGAGTACGCTATATTCGACATTCTATGGTAATGTCACCTAACAACTGGCCGTCACATGCAACCCCAGGTAAAGTCCTTAAATTTCTTTTATTGAAATTTCGACTTTCACACTTACTGAGTAGATTTTCGTATCTCTACTCCTCTTAATAGTCGTTGTATCACGATCATTTCCTTCAGAATAGCGAATACTCATTTGCTACGCTTCTTGGAAACTTATATGTTACGCATGCATCGTTTGTTACGCATGTGGTTTCGTTTCGAATAAAGCGTTTCATTAAAGTTCAAATATTATTTCGCTTGTGATTCGAATGACCCGCATTATTGTAATTGTTGGCTTCTTTGTTATCAAGTCAACACACTTTCTTGAAATTTCTTTTCTTTTCAAGTTACATACATGGTTTTTCGATGTGACCATGCCGAAAGTTTTCTTGTCGATACATGTAATTATTGTCGGCTTGCGTCGAAGTCAAATTCAATTGTTTGAACTTGTTCATTACACACATTCAATTCAAGACACCATATGATGTATTGAAAACATCATATTCGAATTCGTTTTAACAAGCGTTTCATTGTTCTGAGTCGTAATAGATTTGCTTGTTCTACGACTCCATTAAGTCGGTTGTTGATTTCAACACCTTGTGGTGTTAGTATAAACTTGTAGCTTGGGCTAATTATGATTGAGCGTTTTATGCAAAACACAGGTGATACTTGTTCGATCACCGCTATATTTGAATTGTTTCATTCACTACGACACCTTGTGGCGTCGGTAGAACTTGCAGCTTGGGCTGATCATGATCGAGCGTTTCATGCAAACTAGTACATTTGAGCTTGTTAAAATCTAAGTTCATTTATTGGATGCGATCATTTCTAGAAATCATTTGCATCTAGTGATGCGTCCTTGAATTCACATCATTCGAATAAGTCTTGATTCGATTTCATGATCGTTCACTTTGGTACTATTCGTATTTTCTACGCATAACGTAACTCTAAGGAGTTAACGTAGTCTAAATTTCGAGGATGAAATTTTATTAACAGGGGGAGAATGTGACAACCGGTAATTTACGCCCTTAATTACGTAATTAACTGGCGATTAACGCGATAATAAATAGTGCTTACGACGCTAATTAACTTAAACAAGCCTTGGAGTGCCCATAAACGTTTGTTCAGCTATACAGTGCGCGTGTGGTGGTTTATGGGAAATCTGCTGAATATGACGCGACAACGGATTGATACCGTACGAAATACTGATAACGCCAACAAACACGGATTTTCTAAGAATATTTTACGCTTATGGAGTATGGGTCGCGATATCGGGTCTCGTAGGATTTACGGGCCACTTACACATAAGATGGGCTTGTGGGCCCTGGGCCCAAGCCCAAAACCCACAAACCTAAACCTGCACATAATTAGATCTAATGAAATCTAGAATAAATCTCTACAAGAGATTTTAGGTCATTGGATAAAACATGTAACCATGTAAAATGTTTGACCTGAATGTAGACTAAATACATAAAGGACAATAGAAACCTTCCTCTCTATTAATACACTGAACTCCTCTCCATCTCTCAATACAACATAAAGCTCAGATTTCATCCATTTCTCACCCACTCATCTCTCTCTCTCGATGATATGCACAGACAACCCAAACCTCACACTCTCTCTTTCTCCCTCGATTTGAACAGCAAACAACATAATCAGCCCCTCCCTCCTTCTCGATTCCCTGTTCAGGCCGACAACACCCACCCACCTTTGACGACACCCCTGTTTCCTCTTTGGTGAAGAACCGGCGGCGAGCCCAGCCGGTGCCGGCTGCCGGCGGTGCTGCTTTCTCCGACCGCCACCGTCACGGTGGTGGTGTGATGACGGAACGAGAAGACGAAAATGAAAGAGATCGGAGATCGAGACAGAGGAAAGAGAGAGAGAGAACCGGTGGCGGTGGTGAGCGACGGCGGCGGCAGAGGCGGTCGGTGTCTCGGACCGGAGGACGGCTTCACGGTCCGGCGGTCGGTGTCAAAGTCCGGCGGTCCGTATCATTATCCGGTGGCCTTTGCTATTATCCGATGAGCTATACGTCGGATTCTCTCATCCGGAGTGATGACGGTGGTCGGAGGGCCAACGGGTTCCACGGTAATCCCCTCCTTCCCCTGTTTACATTTTTTTTATATATAGACTGAAGTCCGATGATGATGATAATGTTATGCTGATGTTCAAGTATTGGGTCCAGATTCGAGCTTCGGGTTAGCCTCGGTTCAGTCTCGACTCGGTCAAAGACGGCAAACGGGTCGAGCCTCGAGCTTCGGGTCAGCAGTGGTCAAGTCAGTTCGGGTTAGCCTCGGTTCAGTCTCGACTCGGTCAAAGACGGAAAACGGGTCGAGCCTCGAGCTTCGGGTCAGCAGTGGTCAAGTCAGTTCGGGTCAGCTTTAAAGCGGGTCGGGTCAACTCAGTCGACTCAGCGAGTCGACTCAGCGGTCAAACCGAGTCAACTCGGTCAACTCAGACCCGGTCAACTCAGCGAAACTGTCCGATGTTTCGACGCGAAAGAAGTGGTAAAGAAAATTAATGACGCGTTAAATATTTGTTATTTATATGAATTTTATCGTACGTGACAAACGAGCTCGAACCGACATGATTATAGTTTACATTTTTATTAAATGTTGACGAATTTGATATATTGTTTGATTATTGTTGAATCTTTGAAAAATTAACGACACTTTAGTTGTCAGGGCCGTCTAAAAACAGAGGAAACTCTGCCCGTTTTTCGAGAAAAATCCGTAAACACGACACGTATTATAGTTTCAAAAACGACACTTAATAGAATTCAAGTTTATAATATTTCAAACCTTGAAATTTCCAAACGCTTTTACAAATAAATATAATGTTATATTTATTTCGAACGTCGTTAACTCGTATCCTTTTTATAAAATAAATATCGCTTATATATTTATTTCGAATATCAAACAACACGACTTTGTTGTATAAAATAAATATAGTTGTATATTTATTTCAAACACGGGAAATCTTTTATAAAATAAATATAACTTTTATATTTATTTCAAACGCCTAAATGGCCTACGACATATAATACGAGTTTATTATATATCCTTTTACGAAACATTCGCTATATACGCGTACGAATTCTCGAAACGATAAACACTATCCTATCGATATATTTGTATTTTGTGTAAATATTTATATGTTCGAATTTCTCGAAAACTAAGTACTTTCTAGACTTAGTAAACGAAACTTAACAAGTGTAACTTAATTATTTTTATTAAGTTAACAACATATCAACGGATCGTTCGGATAACGATTTGGTAAAGCTCGATGACACGTAGAATAGTTACTGCGTTTAATTAGAAACTTATAAGATATTCCGTGTTAGGAATATTGTAGAATGCACGCTAGCAAGTCAAGTCTTGGAAACGACATCACAAAGTCGTATATAGCTAGCTTTGCACAGGAATATTCAGGTGAGTTCATAACCCCACATTTTATGGTTTTACATTTTTATAAATGTTTTTGGGGTGGAAAGACATGCACTTTATGCAAAGCATACAAGAATTACATACTTATAAACCATTTTACAAGCAAGTTGTAACTGGCCCAAATGGTTTACGAAAAGCTTATGTTTTATACCGGTTTTTCAGACAAGCGTATTTTTCGAAATGTGCATTCATACGAATTCTAGTTTTCTAAACTACGGGGAAATACAAATACAAGAGTTTACAAATGTTACAATGTTTATAAATGATATGATACAAAAACAAGAAGCACTCTTGGTGAGAACGAGTACCAAGTATGATGCGTTTTAAGGAGTCAGAACGAGTACTCCGGTAAGGAATCAGAACGAGTATTCCGCCAGGGAGTCAGAACGAGTACTCCGATAAGGAATCAGAACGAGTATCCCGCCAGGGAGTCAGAACGAGTACTCCGATAAGGAATCAGAACGAGTATTCCGCCAGGGAGTCAGAACGAGTACTCCGATAAGGAATCAGAACGAGTACTCCGATAAGGAATCAAAACGAGTATTCCGCCAGGGAGTCAGAACGAGTACTCCGATAAGGAATCAGAACGAGTATTCCGCCAAGGAGTCAGAACGAGTACTCCGATAAGGAATCAGAACGAGTATTCCACCAAGGAGTCAGAACGAGTACTTCGATAAGGAATCAGAACAAGTATTCCGACAAGGAGTCAGAACGAGTACTCCGACAGGGAGTCACAACAAGTACTCCCCATGTACGTGGTGTACAAAAAAATACTTGATTTATATATGATACATACAAAAAAAAAAGACTTGACTTAAACAAGATACATGCAGAAAAACTTGATTTATAACTTGAAGTACGTGGGGTACTCAAGAAAACGGGAATTATACTTGAGTACGTGGGGTACTCAAGAAAAACTTAAATTATACATGAGTACGTGGGGTACACGTGAAAACTTGTTTTATATATGAAAATGATTTTAAATTCGTTTTCACAACAATACTTCAAAAACCGGTTATTCAAAGAGATTTATGTCAAATCTTTTACAAACAAACTATGAACTCGCTCAACTTTATGTTGATTTTTCGCATGTTTCTTTCTCAGGTTGCATATCAGAAATTATGGCACGGTTGGAATAGGAGAACCATGTGGAGTCGAGTACTTAGTGGGCGTTCAATTTCTAAAAGACTTAGCTTATTTGCTTCCGCTGTGCAATGAAGATACCAGTCCAGTCACGCCAACGCTCTGATATTTCGGGGTGTGACAACCCAGTAGTTTGAGTCAGCAAGGATACAATCCTAAAGGGTCGGATTATTGAAAGATAATTCATTAAGTTATTAATGCATATTATGGTAGGCCCCTCTTTTGAAGGTGACGTTACCCTCGGCTAAGTAGTCTGAGTCAGCAGGGATACAGTCCTAAGTAGCCGGGTTAAAGTATTAATTGTAGCTTACATATGAGGGGATCAAAGAGTTTGGACCCCCGCCATCCAATACCGGTGGGTTTTGAAGGAGGTCCTACTAAATTTGACCCAGGTTCTTGCAGGATCTATACACTGAACAAGGCAAGACTCTTACCAAACCGTTCCCTTAACCCCGGACCAGGTAGCCAACATACTTCCATATAGACCGTGGAGATATGAATGGTGAAAATCTTTTATTTTATATAGACAGTAAAATAATGCCAAGACACCACGGACAAACGATAAGGAAGAATCACCTTCAACATAAAAAACTGGTTATTAAAGTCATTAATACATAACCAAGTAAAAAGTGCGAAAAGATTAAAAATAAAAAGTATTACACTAGACACTTGTCTTCACCAAGTGATCTAAGAGACTTAGGCAAACATGGCCTTTGATTGTCAAGAACTCTTACGATCAATCTTGGATCCCGAGATGACTCACACACTCTATGATGGACAATGGATGATGGTGTTGTGATGGTGGCGGGTGAAGTGTGAGAGAGGTGGTGTGCCAAGGGATGGTTTGCAAATGAGCCAAGCACCCCTATTTATAGCTTGAACAGCAGCTCGGGCACAACCCCGTGTCCATCCTCCTTCTCTTTCTTCATTAATTGCTCTTGTCTGCATTAGTTGACCACACCCCCGTGTCCGCTGGGCACGCCCCCGTGTGCAGAAGCATATCTGTACTATCAAGATTTGCCTGGATTCTGCGAATCTTATAGTTGACCACGGCCCCGTGTACGCTAAGCACGGCCCCGTGGTTGGCGATAGCAGCTTCTATAGCTTTGTCTTTTATGCTGGCACGCCCCCGTGTTCACTGAGCACGGGGCGTATTCAGTCTTCTGTTAGCTTGTTTTGCTTGGGAAGATGCTGTCGGGGAGGTCGGGCATGCCATGTTTGTTCCTTTTCTTGTATTTATGTTAGATTTAGCTGCCTTTTTGCTTCTTTTGTTAATTTGAGCTCATTTAATCCTGAAAATACAAAAGGAAGACAAAAACACACTTTTTCCAACATTAGTACTAAAAAGGGGTTAGTTTTATGCCACAATTGATGTAATTTATATGTTGCATTTTGCACACATCAGTCGGCATTGTTAGTATTTTGTACGGTGTCGGTTCGTACTCGTTTAACGCTCAGCAGGTTTCCCGAAAATCCTCATACGCGCACTGTAACGTCCGATAAGCGTTCCTAGGCATACCAGGTGCCTTAATAAGTTAATTCGTGCCTTAAACACTATTAATTATCGCCTTAAATATTTGTTAATCGCGTAATTAAAAGCTGTTAATTACCGGTTGTCACATCATCGGCCATTCATCGGGGAAGATGGGAAGGGGGATACGGTTGGGTTTATAAGAAATTTAAATAAATTGTTTTTATAATACAGGTGGGGCCCACAATTTAAATAAGAATGGATCAAAATGGCATCTAGAAAGATTTAAATTGAAAATTCCTAAAATACCCCTGGTTAAAAATGCGAGGTTTTTGGACGGATTTAGGTAATGTGATCAAAATGGCAATAAAAAGGAAAAGTCAGGGACCCAGAGGACAAAAAAAAGCTATTTGGACTAAAACGGCAAATTTGGACAAACCTCGGGGACTAAAATGGCAATTTACTCTAAAATTTAACTACAAATCATAACACTTAAAATGTATATCTTAGCCTACGGCTACTCATGGTGGCATTCGTTATTTTAGACCCACATATAGTTTAAGTCTAGGTACTTAGGGATGTCGAGATCCCTTTAACTATTGCTCTAATACCAACTTGTAAGGCCCCAAACTAGGCACCTCATAGCTAGACATCATCACACGATACTTTAACAGACTGGTCGTGATATTCCAAATACGTAGTGCAAAAAGTAAATTCAAACAATGTTAAGTTAATGAAAAGACTAATAAAAATCTAGGGTCATTACTAAACACAAATTTGCGAATGCCAACGATACACCATGAGAAGCTCAGATGCACGCCAAGAGCTCCACGTCATCCAACACTAACCAGCAAACAATCTAACATACATGCAAAAGTCAGCCACGCTGAGTGAGTTCTAATAGCCATGTTTAAAACAATAAAGCCAACACCAAAATCTCTTTATTAGAAACACGAGAACTTTGGTTTATTAAGACTCCAAACCATTTAAGACACATCATAGACCATCATCTAATTAAGATGCACCACTATCAAGCCGGCAACCGCTTATGTGGAGGTTTCCAACCAAGTTGGCCCATTACCAAGACTTAACTATCACCATCTCGTCAACCTTTTTCTCCTCTAAATCGTCAAATCAACCGGAACCGCCGGAGCATCATCCGGACACTTCCGGCAAAGCAATTCCTTCATTCTCTCCTCCAACAATCCACAATTCCTCAGCGACTTCAATGCCACAAGTCCACCAAACAACTTCTCGTTGAAAAATATTTGAGGCACAGCGTTGCTTCCTGTTCCTTACGATCACGAAAACATGATTGAACGACTGTTGAATCTCTGCAATTTGACCGTGAAAATAAGGTGATTTGTCCTTTGAACTGTTCGTTTTCGGTTTCATCTGTTTCGGTTTTAAGTTTTACTGTCATTTTGAGTCCGGATAAACTAAACTCCTTTACGACGTCTTTTTTCGTTTTTTTTATAAAGATAACCGTTTTGTGATCGATGTTGATAAGTTGTTGCACTTCTCTCGGAAGAATTTTTCGATTGCCGGTATCTGTACGACACTTTCTGGCAATGAGGTTGTTTGTTTAATCAACGGTTTTGGTTTCGGTTTCTCTACTTCATCAACGATGAGAACTCCAGAAGGTGCTTCTGGTTTTGGAAGTTGCGGATGTGGTGGAAATACAAGAGTTTGTTCAACGTTACCGTAATTTCCGTTGTTTTCTAACGGTTCTTCTTTGACCTCTCTATTCTCAATTTCATCAGAGTTATTGTTACTGTTACTAGAATTGTGTGAATCAAGTGGTGTTAGGGTGGTTACTAGGTGAATTTGTGTGATGGTGAAGTGAGGTGGCAGTTGAGTGGTGTGGTTGTTGTTGATGGGAGGTTAAAGGTGATTAAAGATGGGGTGGTGGTGATGTTTCAGGTGTGGACGAGCTGGTTGAAGATGGTGGATGTTAGTTGAAGTGGAGAAGGGTTGGTCATCGGCCATTCATCGGGGAAGATGGGAAGGGGATAGGGTTGGGTTTATAAGAAATTTAAATAAGTTGTTTTTATATTACAGGTGGGGCCCACAGTTTAAATAAGAATGGTTCAAACTGGCATCTGGAAATATTTAATTTGAAAATCCCTAAAATACCCCTGGTTAAAAATGGGGGTTTTTGGACGGAGTTGGGTAATGTGATCAAAATGGCAACAAAAGGGAAAAGTCAGGGACCCAGAGAAGAAAAAAAAAATATTTGGACGAAAATGACAAATTTGGACAAACCTCAGGGACTAAAATGGCAATTTACTCAAAAATTTAACTACAAATCATAAAACTTAAAACATATATCTTAGCATGCGGCTACTCATGGTGGCATTCGTTATTTTGGTTCCACTTATAGTTTAAGTCTAGGTACTTAGGGATGCCGATATCCCTTTAACTACTGCTCTAATACCAACTTGTAAGGCCCCAAACTAGGCACCTCATAGCTAGACATCATCACACGATACTTTAACAGACGAGTCGTGATATTCCAAATACGTAGTGCAAAAAGTAAATTCAAACAATGTTAAGTTAATGAAAAGACTAATAAAAATATAGGGTCATTACTAAGCACAAATTTGCGAATGCCAACGATACACCACGAGAAGCTCACATGCACACCAAGAGCTCCACGTCATCCAACACTAACCAACAAACAATCTAACATACATGCAAAAGTCAGCCATGCTGAGTGAGTTCTAATAGCCATGTTTAAAACAATAAAGCCAATACCAAAATCTCTTTATTAGAAACACGGGAACTTTGGTTTATTAAGACTCCAAACCATTTAAGACACATCATAGACCATCATCCAATTAAGACGCACCACTATCAAGCCGACAACCGCTTATGTGGAGGTTTCCAACCAAGTTGGCCCATTACCAAGACTTAACTACTTCAACCCATGACCGGTTTGTCACCTCTACCTATCATGTTGGCGTTATAAATGACTACTCATCTAGAATCAACTTGCTATGGTGCAAGATCCCCACAGTACAATACAACACAAGAAAACTCAACTAATCATCAATCACATCTTATATACACGCTACCCACTACATCGTCAAATCACCAAGTGATTTAAAGTAAAGTGCATCTTTATAAAGAAAGATATAGGTTGTCAAAGTATACTAAAGTAATGCGTAGTTTTAAAGATAGTAATATTGTGGCTTCTAGCCTTAAAAGTGTCGGGAACATGAGAAAGAGATATGTGTAAAGTTAACATTCTCTAAATTACAAACCTGACACGTGTATAAATTACTAAAGTGGAAGTAATGTGATAAAGTGGTAAAGGTTGTAGTATCTAAAGTATGCATCTAAAGTAGTGGTGATGTTTAAAGTTAATACCAAAGTATCAACAACGTCTAAAGTTAACGTTGTGGCCGTAAATGTGTCTAAAGTTAATGCCATGACCAGGATAAAGGGGCAATGCCTTTGTGGCTTGCCAGTGATTGTACAACTACGTATAGTATAGTTGCACTTTATAGTTTATAGCACTTATGCTATATTACGTAGTGTAAAGTTATTTATTCTAATTATTGTCTTATGTGTTTGGTATTTTGAATGCTGTGTAAAGTTTACAGCTATCGTATTAAACTCAGACTCACTTGGCGAAGCTAACCTTTAGTATACACATCAAGTTAGAGTCGTATAGCTCGAGAGTCTCTTAGCTATGGCACTAGTGAAGGCTCCCACTTGAAGACCAAAATCCCATCTACGTTTATGCTTTTGTTTAATTAAAGATAGTTGTGCATGACTGGTTTGTGGCATTTGGATGTTATATTTAAAAGTGCCATTAGTGATTAATGAAATTTATGATTTAAGAACTATATGTCGAAGAGTATTTCCAACAAATAAGACCCCCGGGTTTTTGTGTGTTTCAGATTCCCAACCCGGGTTTTTTTTTCACTTCTACGTGAACTACCAATCTGTCTTTATAGTTCCTTGAGTTGTAACTAGGCATAAGCCCACCAATTCCAATATGTAGTTGAATGTTAATTGAAGCCCGCTAGTTAACTTTTTTTAGAACGATGACTCACACACTCTATAATTATTCCACTAAACTACACTTTTTTGTCCACCACGGGAATTGAACCCTCATCACTTGGAAAAGCAAATTTTTATCTAACATTTTGGTGCCGCTAGTCCAAAGGCTACTAGATATGCAACAATTAACTACGTGTTTCATTCTAGCATCCCATAGGCCATAACAAATTACAAGAAATCTTCTTTAATTTGCGCGTTGCATTGATATTGATGTGATAGTATTCATATATTACTATTTTAGCTAGTTTTCTTCTTAACCTACATAATATATAAGAAGAAACAAAAATAATATAATTCAAAATCATATGGATGCATTTATTATATAATTAATAGGCAATAACGTTATATGAAAGACATTGATCATATTTGAAACGAGACGAAAGAGAAAAGACATAAAAAGAGATATACATTGAAAAGGTCCTTTTTGTAAGGAAATTTTATCATTTGTCATTAAAATAACAATTGCCATATTAAATACGGTGATTAAGAAAAGTAATGCAACAAATAATAACTTATATGACTGGTTAATAATTCGTAATTTGCATATTAAATGAAAAGTCAAGAAAACTCTTCAAATTCAAAAGGAGCGAAAGTTGTCTTTGTTTTCCCACTCTTTTTTCGCATTCTCACGCAATCACATATGAGACACTGATTCGAGTTATCAGTCCCATAGCATTTCCATTAAAATTGCTTTTTTAAGCTTTAACTACCTTTCTAAGAAGACATCAACAACAAGTATATTGAGCAGGTTGTTAACGACCAAAAATTCTCACTTTGTATTAAAGTTGATAGGGTCTATATGTTCTTCTGACCTCGTTAATTTAGTGACTGAAATTAGCGAAAATAATACGACCTTGGTAGCATAACATGGATTAAATGTAATGCATATTTTACCATAAAAAAAGAGTCCTTGGCGGATACAAACCGAAGTAAGCACATAATAGTTGTTTGTATCAATCTGTTTAAAAAAATATAAACTTCTACTAAAGTTATATTTTGGTTCTCTCATGACGTCTATCTCTCTATAAAAATGTATTACAAGTGAATGTTGCTTTATCTTGTCAACTAGTATCCTTCCCAGCGCGTTGCGCCAGGAACACTCAGTGTGCGTGAACACTTCTTGATTGGCTTCCGAGTAACTTGTTAAAATTGGCATTCATTCGATGTCATGACGTATAATTATTTGGTTAACTTCCGATATGATTTTTAGCACACTGATTCCATATTGGTTCAAGATTGAAGTTAATAAATCAAATTGATGGATTAGGCCACACGGGGCGGTTCCCGTGATGGCATTTATAACGCGTGGAAAAACCAAAGTTCCCACCCCGCCTCTTGCTATAACGCGTTATAGTAGCACGGAATCAGATTTTCGTTATTTTTATCACGGCGTTATTTTTATTGATAACATGACGGAACTTGATTGGTGCTTGTGAGTCAGTGACCACCCCCTCCCCTTAGTTTGAAACTAAAGTCTAATGACACAATATTCGTGTGTGCCACGTCCTCACCAGTCTCATTAAAATCCAACGACGACAACACATCAACATATAAAACCATCTGATTCCGACCGTACACATGTCCATCCTAATTCCTCCACACCAACTCCTCCGATTATTTTTCTTTTTTACTTTCATCCATTTCTTCCAAACCCTAAATAACTACCATATTCACCACTCACCAAGAAGTCATCTCCACATATATGAATAAATAATATTTCGTACAAAGTACAAACAGTGAACTTCCAGACCTTCATAAAGAATATATAAATAAAAAAAGACTACATTATTACTGAAGTTACAGATATTTATCAACTAAAACTGTAATATTTTTTTGTATGATTTTATTTAAACATGTCAACTATGCCACACTTTGTCACACCCTCAATTTCCACCTGCAGGGTTTTACCGCGAGGGGCGTCACAACCTAGGATAATTGTCATTAGTTACATAGAACGACCATTGTATGATCAATTTAAAAATACCAATTGCTTATCAAATGAGAAAACACAGTTTCAGAGGGTTTTTTTTTTTGGAAGGAGCCTCTCTATCCTCAACGATAGCGGTAATGTGTGCCTACATCCGACCCTCCCCAGACCCTGCCATTAGCTTTTGTTAATTGCGGGATTTACTGGGTATGGTTGTTGTTGTTGTTATAGAAGCGTAAGTAAAGTAAATACAAAAGAAATTAACGCACAAAACAAAGCGCACAAACTCATGCAATAATGTAAAAGAAAAGTTTAAATGTCATGTGTGCGACCTATGAGATGCCCTAATTCTCGTGCGTACCTTAGCAACCTGTGAAGGCATGCTAAAATGTGTTAACACGAGGTTGGTGAGTTCACAAGTTTCAACAAACATAAATGTTTTCCAGATTAAGTATGTTCAATTATATCTTTAGGTAGCTAGCCTGTTTACAAGTTCCTAAACGTTTCAAAACCGAAGTTGACTGTTTGTGTTTGATGCCTTCCACCACGTCTATCATAAATGATGGTGAAAATGTTACGTCAATATTACGTATGTTCGACTCCCAGTCGAGTTAGCGCGACTAAAGCGAGTGGGGTTTGTCAAATCCAGTAGTACTGCTCAAGATTACCTCGCTAACTCCCTATACTAACGGTTCAAGATATAAGTACTTTCATGATATATGTTTCGGTTTAGTAAACAAGTGATATAAATGAAATACAAAATCTAAAAGTTATGTTCATGTTTTATCCCAGAAAAGCGTATATAAAAGAAGGTCGTGAAACTCACCTTAGGGTGCGTGTTATTCCAACAAATGCAAATAAGAACAGGTGACCTGCTAACGGCTACCTACTACATATAATGTTAATAAGTGTGTATTCGTGTATGTGGCAAACGGCAAAATAACAGATAATTTCGTACAACTAAATCACTGTTTAAATATACAATGGTGTGCATTAGATTTAATTATGTTATAATTGAGTCTCATAATCCTAGCAATCTCCAAGAAATGCATTTACATTTGCATATCACATGATCGTATTCGCGGTGTCGTAATACAATGCAAACAATTTCAGAGACTGTTGGTAGATTATCCAGTTACACTATTCATGTCAGGACAGTTCTGGTACACCCAGAAACGACACATAAAAGATATTACATCATGTCTAATAGAATATATGAACAAAACCCTAAGTGGGGAAACAAGTATACATGTTATAATTTTTTCCGGAAAAATACATAAGTATATAATTGTCCAAACCGAGCTATAAAAGTTACAATTCCGATAAACCAGATTATAATACAAGGTTAATGGAAGCGATATATGATCATTAGATAATGTAATGATCATACAATGCAATCAAAGGCATTCTAGATATCCTAAGGGTATCAACATATTACTTACCAAGCAATGTTACATAAGTGATCACCAAGCGAATCATGAACGCAATTAAGTATCTATTTTAGCACCTAATCATCATCCAAACATTGTCTAGCAACTAGTTACTATTTACTAGTATACTAATGCTCGAATTACATCCTAAGCATGTAATAATCCATAACAAAATAAATATCTTCAAACCTAAACCAACACATGTCTAACTCATTAAACAATTCAAAAACCCAATCCAAGACCCCCTGCCCCCCCCCCCCCCCCAACCACCACCACCACCATGATGAGTAGATTATGAATGGATAAGGAAGTATTGTTGTGAGATATGCTCTTGACTATAGAGACATAGGATAATTATGAATGCATAAAGTCTCAATAGCACTTGAACCATATCTTTCACATTTTGAAAAATCAAACACAACACTTTTCTCCTCCCTCTCTCTATTTTCAGCCTCTCTCTCTCTCCCTCTCTGTACCTCTCTCTCTCTCATTTTCAAACTTCATAAAACACATCCTAAGGGTATACAAGGCTTTACAATGTGATCAAAGGTGGTGCAAAGCTATAAGATCATCAAGGAGGCTTTTATACAATATTTTGAAGCTTTCATCTTCTTTCTATTCTTTAATAATTCTTCCCTAGCCTTGTGCTAGTTGTAAGTGTTTAAAACCTTCCATGTTGCTTCTTATTAGATGTAGATCTCAAAAGCATAAGTTGATCATCAAGAAACCTTGTTAAAAATACATGAAATCTTAAAGTAACCACCATAATATAAACAATATTAATGGTTTTTATGTTGATTTGGAAGTGGTGAAGTATATATACATGATAAACATGCAAGATTTTGGTAGATTTAATACAACGTACAAGTAATATGTTTTAATGAACATGTTAAGAAACAAAATTTGATGATAAGTATGGATCTAACATGATATATGAAGTATTATATGTGTTGATGAACTTGATGATCTTGGAAGTTTATGTTAAAGTGTTTTAAAGTTTATGAAGTTTTATATAAGTTTCATGTTCATAATTTTGGGTTTTGAAAAGTGTATAAAAGATTGTTGGTATAAATTTGTTTTAAAAGTTGGGGGGACATGGAAAGTGGTTTTAAAAGAATTAGAGTTTATTATATAAATTTCATGTCTTTATCTTGTTGAAAAATATAAAAGTTGTTGATTGATAAGTTGAAAAAATGATGATAATTAAAGGAACTTGTTGATGTTGAATAAAGGGAAATATTGGCATCTTAGGGGACACCATGCCAAAATTTCTAAAAATATAAGTTGTGATTAAAAACTTGATTTATAAGGGTTTTACAAGGTTAAAATGAATCAAGCTTTTGGTGAAAAAAGTAAGTTAATATAACTAGGGTTTTCACGATACTAAAATCGGTATCAATATATATATATATATATATATATATACTAGTGGGAATGCCCGCACGTTGCAGCGGATGCGTTTGTTTTATCGCCTCGTAGTTGTTTTAGGGTTTGTGGTTTGTGTATGACGTTTGTGGGTTATATATACCTTATATCTTACAATAGAAAGTTTCTCCTTTGATCCATTTCTCTTTTTAGCGAACTTCACATTTTCATTATCAATCCAATTGCCAATCTTTTTGTTGAATAATTCCAAGTATGCAATGCTTGTTGTGATTTAGTTGAAATGACACAAGAACTGTTCCAAATCACCAACATTGAGACCTATAATTATATAGTTATATCATACAAAAAACATCACAGAAATTGTTTTGTCAAACCTTTTTCTTTGCTCGGTGATGAAATGTTTGCATATAGTCCCCAGCAGCCCTGTTCCACATGCATATTTGGTTTAAATGTCAAGAAAGATCATTTTAAGGCTTAGATGTTGATTAAACAAAATGCCCACGCCATTTTCGTCTTTTTGTCCATAATTGAGCCAATTTTTAGTTTAGTGCTGATGTGTCATCACAAGGTGAGGTATATAAGTCTACATGACATCTTTGATTGGGTTATGCTTTCGCGTAATCTTTTATAACAATCAAATAGTTATGATCTCATTTACCAACAACACCCGAGACACAAAAGCAAACCATGTATGCTTTGACCGTCATAAGAGTGAAAGCAGAAGTTAAATATTAGTTAGTAACTTAGTATAGAGTAGAGAACGTACACATATTCGGCTCAGAACAACAGCCAAGTAGATCTGAATGCCATTCTCCATGCCCATAAGATCCTCTAGCAAAAGTTAAATTGTGTCAATTCTACAAGACCATTTACAAGTCAAGAATATAGAAAAATGAGGCCTATAAAGTTTGAACATTATAATCTGTTATATTTTAGAAATCCATTATAGGAAATTGTATATTTAAGAATATAGAAGATACTGACCTTGAAGTTGAGTGTGTCTTCTTATTTGAATTGCTCTCATATTAAAATACCAACATGTCCATTTACAAATCAAGAATATAGAAAAATGAGACCTATAAAGCTTGAACATTATAATCTGGTGTATTTTACCAATCCATTATAGTAAATTGAATATTTAAGAATATTTAAAAATATAGAAGATACTTATATAGCTCGAGCTTGAACTCGACTTGGTTCGATCTTATGTTTCTAAACCTCAACCTCGGCTCGTTTATTAATCATTTAATCATTAACCGATTTATGACTTTCATGTATATATTTCAATTATAACTTCTATATATAACACGTTATCATAATTATTATAACACTAACTATTATATAAATATATAGTTAATATATAAAATAAAAATTATATAGCTTGCTCGAACTCGATAATAGAAGCTAGGCTCAGGCTCTTTATTCAACAAGCTTGGTTTTAGCATCCGATTAACACATGAACAATTTCGAGTAACACATGAGCACCGAAAAACAATCAATAAAGTGAGAAGAACAAGAATCTTAAAATTCCTTTACACCCGAGACAAGAGATCCAACAAGAACACCCGAAAGGGTCTCAACACCAAAGAAAATCCCGAACAGTCCAAAGGCACCATTTTTCATACATAAGTTCCATACCAGAATATATAGAAAATAAAGACTAAAAATCAAGGCACTTGTAGCATCTGATTCACTAAATATTAACAAAAAAACAATACAAATAAATCAAAACAAACCTGTTCAAGAGACATTTTATCCGTCTCCGTGCTCTCATGCTTTTCAACCACCTTATCAGCTGTTGGATTCTATATGCCCAAGACACATATTAAATTGATGTGGCTAGTACGTTATGATCCAAGTCGAGGCATACCCAAATACAAGCTAGGCAAACACTTATAATATTTAGAAATTGGTTTTCTAAATAATTGTACTTGACAAACTAATAAATTATATGGATAATTTATTTCGAGAGAATATTTTATTTTGTTATTTAATGGGTTAAATAACATTATAAAAGCTTGTGAGATATTACATAAAAGTCTTGCAACATGGTATGTTATATTTATAAAAGTTATAAATATAATACAAGACTTCTATTGTTAAGAGAGATTTTTTTATATAAAAAAAATCGGCCAAACATGGGGTCTTCCCAAAGAAGTTGTGGTCCAGTCAAACAACATGCATTTGCATGTAAGAAAGCTCTTGATTGGGTCTTTTGGTGGCAAGATTCTCACAAGTTTTTATAAACATTTGAAGACATAATTTCAGTTGGAAGAACTTGTAAAAATCCTTTGGAATTTTCAGCCAACACATGCTTGATCAAGAGGGGTTTTCAAGTTTGAAAATCAAGTGCAACAACTCTCTAAAGTTGGGCCATGTATGGTTGATCAAGAAGGGGTTTTCAAGTTTAACATTCAAGTGCAAGAACTCTCAAAAATTCCCTAGATGATTTCAGCCAAGAGTTGGTCTTGATAAGGGTTTTTCAAGTGAGTTCATGAGTGTAAAATCCTAGCTAGACATAAGGTGTTTGTTGGAAGGCTTGGGGTATACAAGCTTGAGGTATTCTACACTTGAAGACTATCGTTCATGAAGCATCATCTTCTTCATTTCTTTTTACTCCAAGAAGGTAGTATTCTAAACACCCTATGGTTGTGTTTTAATTTTTTGATAGCATGCATGTTCGTATATGGATCCGGGGATTGGGTTTTGCATATAAACTGGGTTTTATATCTTGAAAGTAAACATGTTTTAAATAATCTTTCCGCTGCGTTTCTATTTTATACGGATAAAAATAGCTTTGATATACATGTGAAAAAACCCAACAATGGTATCAGAGCCGCTTATATGAGCGCATGCTTCAATAGATTAAAATTTTTGGGTTTCGGGTTTGGTTAAAACCCTTTTGGCCAAAATTTTACATATGGTTATCCCTTTTGTTTTTTAAGATTATTTTCTTACATGCATAAAGGAATCTTGAAAAATTATTTCATATGGATGATTTGTTTTGTTTGGACAAAAACCTACTTTTTCGGTTTTTTCATTCTTGACCGAAACGTTGGTTGTAAAAAGGGAACCGTTTTGCTTCTTGAATTTTTATATATGTGGATATATATTTTGGTGTTCATAACCTAGCCATGACCTTGTGTGAATATGTTGAATATTTTATGTTTTGTGATTTGTATTTAATTATTTCAAATGGTTGTAATAATTATTTATGTTTGTTCTTCCATTTGTAAAATTGTAATTTATTTATTTATCATTTGGCATGTAAATAAATAGATTAGGTGCATTTTATTTTACTAGAAAAAAATGTATTAGGATAATTTTTGTAAAAGAATATGCACACAAAAATGCGTTTTTGGTTTTGGCTAATTTCGGGCCTAAAGGACTTTATAGTTCTTAACATGATTTTAGCCCGATAACCAAAACAACTTTTTGAAGTTCAAAGGAGTTTGGAGCTGAATATAAAAGAAATTTGGAAGCCCAGAGAATCTGAAAAAATCACAACACAAGAAGAAGACTTGAAGCATTTGGATGCGGGAACAAGTGGGAGTTCAACGACACATTATTTGTGTCAATATTCACCCTTTAGGAAGGACCTTTTGACACACTTGTTTCGGCTAACAAGTGTGGTCAAAATAGTTGGCTATGGTTATGCACCTATTGATATGTGTGTTGTGCTTGTGTGGTTGATTATTTTATTGTTTGGATGATATTTGGATATGCATGCTTAACAATTAATAATCAACAACAAGATTAAAATTGGTTCTTTAAAAATCATTAAACATTGGTTAATAAAAGGTTATTAAAAGTTAATGATTTTATAATAAAATGGGTTTTATTAAAAAGAACCTTGAAAAATGGTTTTCACTAAAGTACCAAGGATTTGAATGTATGCAAATATATGGTACATAATATTTTCTAAACTAGAATTTTGAAATATTAAAAACCCCTTTTATAAAACAAGTCAAACACCATCCTTTTATACAACACTCGAATCACTTGGGAACTTGTTTGTGGGATAAAGGTTACCTAACCACATATGAGGGAACTTGTATGTTCGAGGTGGGTTTACCATGTTTGTGGGATAAAGGTCACCTAACCACTTATGTGTATAAACTCACACGTATGTGTAAGTTGGACGACTTGATTTGGAAACCATGAACTTAGGGTCACCGAAGCATGGCGAACAAAAGGTGTTGATGGGATTAAACATGCCAACTAAACATAAAGATGTTTAACCGATCCCATATGGCTAGAAGTTGCAAAGGGTTGCAATTGTCAAACGTTGACTACCTTGTTAATTTAAAAAAGGGGATAAAGGTCACCTAACCGATATTTAAATGTAACGTTGGATTCTAGATTTTAATTATTAATTGTCTCTAAGACACAAAAGGGTATTAATGATTAAAATATAATAATTTCGAAAATACTAAAATTGAACCTTGTAAAAATTTTGTAGATGGCCGCTAACAATATTACCCAAACCGTCCGTAACATATCACTAAAACAATCCTTGAAAAGGATCGTATCAATCATAACACTTCATGGATTAATACCGAAACTTAAGGATCGTTCTCAAGTAAGAGAAGATATCCTATGTGTTGAGCGGTCCTAATCCCGATGAACATCTTATGGAAGATAAGGATGCCTATAACGATTGGATTAAGTATATCGAGGATACTATGCAAGCCTCTCGCCTCATGTTAGGAATTATGATTCCCGAGATTCAAAAGGATTTTGAACATCATGAGCATACGGCATGATTACCCAATTGAAGGAAACGTTCCTATAATATGCAAGGGTAGAACACTTCAGACGCTTCATGCATGTCGAATGGAGGAAATCCAATCGGTCTCATCTTATGTCCTTAAGATGAAAAGCCACATTGATCACCTTGAAAGGCTCAATATGAGTAAAAGGGCTTTATCCATTCTAACGATCAATGAGGATGGCAACAAGAAAGGGCATCACCCCGACACCAAAGCAAATGTTGCAAACGGTAACGGGAAATTCAAAGGGAAAAAGAAAAAGAAAGGCTAAGCGGAACCACCGAAACCAAAAGAGAAGAAGGCAAAGGTTGTCATGAACAATCCATGCTTTAATTATGGTGAGATAGGGCATTTGAAAATGAATTGTCCAATCTATCTCAAGGAGTTGAAAACCAAGAGGGATGCAGGGCAAACCTCAGGTACAATTTTAATGATACATATTGACTTTAATGTTATTTCTTCTAACACATGGGTATTAGATGCCAGATGTGGAACTCAAGTTTGCAATTTGTTGCAAGAGTTCAAAAGAAATACGCATTACAAGAAGGGAGACATTAGTCTCTTCATGGGTAGTGGAACGAAAGTTCAAGTTGAAGACCGAGGAGACTATGTTTTGAAACTTCCAAATGGTTTGGAAATTGTTTTAAAAATGTTTTGAATGCTCCTAGTTTCACTAAGAACATTATTCAAGTTTCCCATTTAAGACAATATGGTTTTGATTTAAATTTTATAATCAATGACATTTATATTTCGATGAATGACATGTTTTACTTTAAAGCTATGCTTTCAAATGGTATTTATGAATTGGTTCATAATAATACATCATTTGATAGTTCAATGTACCAAGCAATCACCAAGAAACTCAAAATGGATTTGAGTGAGACCTATCTTTGGCATTATCGCCTTGGTCATATAAACAGAAGTCGCATGTAAACACTTCGAAAGAATGGTCTTTTGGAGACAAATGAAGTTGGTTCATTTGATACATGTGAATCTTGTTTATAAGGTAAAATGACTAAGAAACCCTTTAGTGGAAAAGGGCAACAGATTTATTAGGTATCATACATTTGGATATATGTGATCCTTTTAAGCCAATGACTAGGAATGGTGAAAGATACTTCATTACTTTTATCAACAACTATAGTAGTTATGGTTATGTGTACTTGCTGAGACACAAAGTTGAAGTTTTGAAATGTTCAAATCCTTCAAAAGGTGAAGTACAAAAATCAACTCAATCAAAGTTCTTCGTTCCAATAGAGGAGGAATTGAACTCTATTTGGATATGGTTCGATTTATGATGGCTAGGAGCGCATTATCTCTATCATTTTGGGGTTACGCTTTGCTCTCCGCGGCCCGTACATTCTACGTGGCCCAAACCAAAAAAGTGGATAAGACACCTTTTGAAATATGGCATGGAAGGGCTCCATCATTATCATATTTGAAGGTATGAGGTTGTGAAGCTTATGTGAAGCAATACACCTCAAATAAATTGGAAGTACGATCCACTAAGTGTATCTTCGTAGGATATCCTAAAGATGATATAGGATATTATTTCTATGATCCAACAGAGCAAAAGGTATTTGTTGCTCGAAAGGCTGAGTTCTTGGAAGCTAAGTTCCTTGTGGAAGGAATTAGTAGAACTGTAACACCCCAAAAACGGGTTTGGTAATCAAACCACGTTAATACTAAAAGACGGGTAAAGTACCGTTAGTGGTAAAATTAAGCCGGAAAATATTAGGATTTATATAACTAAATCTAACATTTAATAAAACAAGAAAAAGAATGCTTTTGGGAAATAAAGTTTATAGACGGCCCGAGTTAACGAGACTAAAAAAAAACTTAGTCATAGATTCCCCGAACCCACTAAGTTAACTAGGAATGTTTAACCTAGTTAATAAGTGGGAATATTGTTATTAGAAATAAGTAGGCTATGACCTACTTAATAACGAACCAAACACGAGGGGTTAAAGCGGGATAACTAGAAAAGTTATTTAATTAAATCAAACACAAACACACACACACAGTGTGTGTTCTGGATCGAGCTCAGGGGGCTCCCATGGAGCCAAAAACCCTAATCCATATATAATCATCAATTTGAAGGATCAAATGAAGCCCAAATTCACAACCGAACGTGAATTAATGATCACCCGAACAAGAGGATCATAAGGTATGTAAAATCTTGATGTTTGGTGAAGTTGTAAAAATTTGATAATCATCCTAATCGCGAATTAGGCATGGATTAGAGAAGTTCTGGCTAGATTAGTGATGTATACTTGCTTAGGAACGAAACCCTAAGTGAAAATCATACATAACATGCTATGGATTGATGGATTTGGTGAATTAACACACTTAGATAAGTGGGTTTTAATGTTATGATGAAATAGATGATATAGATATGCTTAGAATCAACATGCATGATAACGAATAGAAGGTGTTTGATTAAACCATGAAATTGGGTACAAGATCATACTTCTCACTAAATGGGTTTTTGTATGATATAAAAGAATTGATGTTAAGATCGTGATATAGATGCTAGAAATCATGTTACCTAGTAGTTAGTGTGTAAAATCTGATTCGTTAAGAGTTCGGATGAAATGCCTAAGTGAAATTCAATAAACCAAATGTGCATTGAATAAGTTGATAAGTCGATTGACTTTAAAAAGTCAAACCGACCAAGTATATGATCGAATGATAAATTCGATATAAGAAGTGTAGGATGGAATAGTCGTAAATGACTATGACTAACCTAACCGTCTTACAATTACAATGATAGTTTGACGCTTAAACGAGCTAGGTGGAGGTTTGGGAAAGAAGCGGTCAAATAAATCAAGTACAAGAAGGGAAGCGTAAACCGGATCCGAGGTAAGTTAAACTTACACCCCCTTTTAATTACTATACACTTACTAGCGAAAATTGATTGTGAATAATGTTAAGTAATTGAAATACGATGATCCGGCATGATACAATGCAAGTCGGAATGAATAAAAAGGTAGGAAATCATGAATTATGGTAGAAGGGGTAAAAAGGTAAATTAGTCATGTAATGACGAACAAATAAAAAAAATGGTTTTGAGTAAAATGAGTTTAAGGAAAAACCGGGATAGGTTTAAAGGGATGAAATGGTAACTAAATACCATCTCATACGGATAAATGATCAATTAGGCTAAATGGGTCAAATGGTGTTGTTAACACCATTTGACAACTTCATTTGACAATTGCTTGTTGAGTGTTGTAATCACAGGAAACAACATAAACGTGTGTTGCTTTAACTAGACAGATTTAAAGCAAAAAAGTTATGTATACGGGTCAATACCTTGACCTGAGCCAGGTACGCATAAATAAGCTTTTAGTTAAACATATAATTTATGGTCAAATATTTAACGAAAGTCCTTCGTCGTAAAGTGAGGGACTAAAGTGACCAAAACACCCATGAAGGGTATATTGGGTAAACGACCCATAGGGGTTGTTTAAGAACTTGCATCAAGATTTTGAAATCATTAGATATGAATAAAAGTTACAGGAATACACATTCATGGTTCAAATGCATAAAAATGGTCATTTGCGTAAAATGACCAACCGATGGGTAAATTTTGGGATAATGGGTTAGTTATGCTAAATCCACCATAAAAATAGTTGTGGTGGAAGATCATTTAATAAATATTGCGAAAATAAGATGTTAGAAATAAACGAGTATGAATTATGCGGAAAAGTGCTTAAATACCCTTAACGGGTCAAAATAAGCTTTTAAGTATAAACGGGTTTAAGAATATACATAAACTCGTGAATTGAACCTAATATGATAGACAACATTGAAATTATAAGATTCATGTGAATTTGGGATCAAACAAACATGTTTGTTTGATAAAATGCATAAACGGGTTAAAATTCGATAAAAAGGTAACGAGTCGAAGGCTTAGAAGTCTCAAAATTTATTATGTTGGATGTTGGATTTTAACTCCATATGATGGAGAATTAAATTACAGACGCGTAGGAAAAAGAATCGGTTAAGACGGATTAAAAACGAGAGAGTTATGCCCGTTTCCGTGAAATCGGGTCATACTGGGAATATGCAGCAACTGTTTAAGCAACAATCTGTGAAAAAGGGGCCTAGGCGTAGCGCGACGCCCCTAGGCGTAGCGTGACGCCCCCTAATTCCGGAAAATTGTTAAATTTGGTTTGTTTGACCCATGTAACTTGTTTAAACTTATTATTTAACTATCAAAACTAACTTTTAAGTTGGTTTTGATCATAGGTGATCGCCAAGAGTGCCCGGATGAAGATCAAGCGACGAGCAAGAACCGAACACTCGTTAAATGAAGCTTCCGCATCAAATCTTGATTTGTTTAGTTATAAATGAATTATGTAAACACTTATAAATATGTTTTTTTGAAATGTTGTAAACATGTGGGAATGTTAGTATGAAAAGTTTTTGTAAAGTCACATTTTAGCATTAAAATGTGTATTTTATTGTTAAAATCTTGATTAATTAAGTCGGGCGTTACAAGTTGGTAATCAGAGCTCATGGTTAAAAAATAAAATGTGTTCGGTTCGAGGCTTGATCGCAAATCCGGTAAGTACATGAATATCAATGGTTTAGTATGATTAAAGTGTTGAGAACAACACATATGGTTATCGTGTAATACACGTTACACCAATAAAAACAATATAGAATAGATATAGTCAACGAAATTACACGCGTTGATGCGTATAGTAGAAAAGCCTTGTATTATAATACGGGCATCCTTTAATGTTGAAATTACTAACTGTTGTATATGTTTTAGTTGAAGGACACTCGCATATGAGGATAGCGAGAGTTTAACAAATCGCATATTTGACAGGGGAATGGTCCAAAGAGTATGCTCATCAAGGACCTAAATCGCGTAATGGTCGCGAACAAGGCTAATGGCAAGAGAAGCCCGTTAGGGCAAGCATTACCAGGTGCACATTTTAAATTAATTGCACAAATAGTAATATGCAACAAATATGTAGAAATTGAAAGTTGCATATGTAGATTAAAAACTTGGAAAAACCCGAATAGAAAATGTATTCGGGATATTGTTTCCAAGAGAAACAAATAGAGGCATTACTTACATAGGGCGTGATGTGAAAACTATAAAAAGGTCATGCGTGTCATGTGTTAATCGCTTACTCTGGCCAAGTAAGTAGTGGCATATGATACCATGAACTTCTTATAGCGGACACATTTACATCCGATGTAGTAAGGACAGGGTGAATGGGACAAATTAAAAAGTACCCAAATGAAACAAATGAACAAAATAGTTGATAATAATGTAAACGCACAGCCGGGTGACGGAAGCGTATTACATTAGGATAATGAGCCCGAGAGAAGGGACAAGGATTAATGTAAATGATGATATAAATGAATTATCAAAAGAAAATTCACGAAAATAAGTCATCTTGGACGAAAGGGCCATGGTGAACAAAATGGAGAAGTAAAACCAAAGTATAGATGATCCGCCGGGTCATAAAAACAAAGGTGTTGCCCACACGAAAAAGATAATCAAGGTTGTTAACTTTAGTCGTAGTAAAGAAAGGATAACGATGATACTCGTCACTCATAATTAATAAGGCCGCCAATGGTGGTCACGTAAAGAATAAAAGACATGGTCGAAGAAAAGTGACGGATTTCGCTAAGATGACCAAGTAAATCGAAATGAAGTCTTAATGCATACCGGAATGGGTGCAATGATAACGATTTCGGTAAAACACCCGGTTGATGGGTAAGGAATTAAACACATGCGTAGACTAAGAAACAGGAACGCGTATGGAAAGTCAAAAAGACTCGGGGTTTGAGTCATGACTAAAGGACGATAAGATACTGCAAATAGAAATTTTGATAAATTACGTTCAACTATTTCAAAGCTGAACGGGTCGAACAAAGACTGAAGTTTGACATTCATAAGGGATGAATTTTCACACGAACAAGTCAGACAAATTTCATAAAGGATGACACTTGCTAAAGTAAGTAAGCGCGAATCGAATAAATAAAAATGCGAAATATTAATAAACCTAGGTAAAAGAGTTATAGGCGATACAAACATTAAAATAAAAGAACCCGGGTAATGGGACGTAAAGAAGTATAGGTAAGAACCGGGTAACGGTAAGTGTAGGGCAAACCGACGTGTAATTGACGTTAGAAGTCAAGAAGTCGGAAAGATAATTCGAAAGAAAACAATGTAGCCTTAGACTACGGTCAAGGTCAAACGAAATCCAAAAAGTAAAGGTGAATAATTCTAAACATAAAAAGGGGTGCCTTAATGCCATATGCGTATATAAACGTATACACGTTTGAATAAGGACTCGAATAAAAGATGATCTACGGGATCATCATAACCTACGGGATATTAATTAGTGTAACGGTCTACGGGGCCAAAATGACCCACGGGTCATGAATTGAAGCAAAGGGATCATAAGGGCCTCGCCTTAAAGAGATGAAAGCTTAAGGAAATAGCCTACGAGGTTAAGTGAAGGAACCTACGGGTCAATAGTGTAAGGTGAGGGAACTTTTTACGATTCCCCGCGTAAAACGAGAACGGAAAACAATAAATTATGGGTTGTCAATTTCCTTGATATGAGTAATTGACATAGTTAAAGAGAAAAACGTTACTAAAATTCAGTTTTAGTAAGAAATAACGTTTTAACAAATATGAATACTATAAGACGAATTCGGAAATAACAAATATCAAAGAGTATGGGTCTTAACATCGATAGGTGCGAGACGATACATTCGAAAAGAAGAAGAATGATAAAGAAACGTTGAATTAAACTTAAACGTGACGTGACACGCTCACGGACAAGAAAGGAAATATAGAAAATGATCACGTTGTAACGTGAGTTACGGGGTATGAAGTGACGGCGACTAATTAGTCTAGCCGGTAAAACTATTCAAAGTTAAGAAAGCGTCATAACAAATACAAGCGCTTGTTAATATAACACAAGCGTGGGATAGGCCTGTTAAAAGACTAACGAGACTAAGTGGTCAAGTGACAACTCAGTCAATAAAGATAAAGGGTTATAAGCTGTAAGTAACGGCCCGCGAGGCCTTACACATGAAAGACGTACGCGTCAGTATACATGAAAACTTTTGACCAAAGGAAATGGGAGCCTTGAAAATCAAACTAGGTTCGTTTGATTAAACCAATGAACTACGTAAATAAGGTTTCGGGGACGAAACCTCTTTAAGGGGGGTAGACTTGTAACACCCCAAAAACGGGTTTGGTAATCAAACCACGTTAATACTAAAAGACGGGTAAAGTACCGTTAGTGGTAAAATTAAGCCGGAAAATATTAGGATTTATATAACTAAATCTAATATTTAATAAAACAAGAAAAGAATGCTTTTGGGAAATAAAGTTTATAGAAGGCCCGAGTTAACGGGACTCAAAATAAACTTAGTCATAGATTCCCCGAACCCACTAAGTTAACTAGGAATGTTTAACCTAGTTAATAAGTGGGAACATTGTTATTAGAAATAAGTAGGCTGTTACCTACTTAATAACGAACCAAACACGAGGGGTTAAAGCGAGATAACTAGAAAAGTTATTTAATTAAATCAAACACAAACACACACACACAGTGTGTGTTCTGGTTCGAGCTCAGGGGGCTCCCATGGAGCCAAAAACCCTAATCCACATATAATCATCAATTTGAAGGATCAAATGAAGCCCAAATTCACAACCAAACGTGAATTAATGATCACCCGAATAAGAGGATCATAAGGTATGTAAAATCATGATGTTTGGTGAAGTTGTAAAAATTTGATAATCATCCTAATCGTGAATTAGGCATGGATTAGAGAAGCTATGGCTAGATTAGTGATGTATACTTGCTTAGGAACGAAACCCTAAGTGAAAATCATACATAACATGCTATGGATTGATGGATTTGGTGAATTAACACACTTAGATAAGTGGTTTTTAATGTTATGATGAAATAGATGATATAGATATGCTTAGAATCAACAAGCATGATAACGAATAGAAGGTGTTTGATT